>CAJNDS010000132.1:152500-218883 GCA_905221605.1 Symbiodinium natans
CGCTTCCTTGGCGGGGCACGAACCCCTAAACCCGCCTCATCCTAGAGAACAAGATGCTGCCTAAACCAGAAGCGCCCAAAGCACCTCCTAAGGGCCCCAAACATGCCTCACAGGGAGTTTCCCTTTTAACTATTCGTTGTTCGTCTTAGATCCTGGAAGGTACCCTTTCGCAGGAAAGATTCGTGGCACCCTAGACCCCAACACCCTTCATCTAAAAAACGCTAAGGCCCTAAAATCCGAAACCTAAAAACCCTCAAGCTCTAAAACCCAAATTCCTAAAACACCTCAAATTCATAACCCATGGCGGTCCTTCAAAATGCCCTTCAAACCCTGTGAGACCCCCAGGTCCCCGGGCACAGTTTCGCAGAGGCGTTCGAGGCGCGTGTCGGACACCACGTAGAAGCTGCGGCTCTTGGGGTTTAGGGTTTAGGGTTTAGGGTTTGGGGGGGGGGGGTTGGGCTTTAGGAGCTGTCTAGAGTTTACAGGAGGTTTTGGAGTCGGAGGAGGACGGTTTAGGAGACCTAAATGCCGAAACCCTAAATCCTAAACCCTAAGCCCCCCTCGGTTTAGGAGCTTCGGGGGGGGGGGGGGGGTTGGTTGCATTGAAGCCGCGTTAGTTCCTCCACCCAAGACTGCCAAACAACCCAAAGCCCCCAAAGCCCCGAAACCCTAAACCCCTAAACACCCTCAAGCCCCTAAACACAGAAGAGTTTAGGGTTTAGGGTTTAGGGTTTAGGGTTTAGGGATTAGGGATTAGGGTTTAGGGTTTAGGGTCTAGGGCTGTGGGAGCTACACCCAAGTAGGCACAGCCCTAGGCCCAGCCTCCCAGGTGTGACAAAGGCAGCAAGCATCTCGAAGTTCCGGATCACGTCCTCCTGGAGACGGATGCGTAGGGCTTGGGGTCTAGGGTTTAGGGTTTGGGGTTTGGGGTTTAGGGTTTAGGGTTTAGGGTTTGGGGTTTAGGGTTTGGGGTTTAGGGTTTATGGGGATTTCGGGATTCGGGGATTTGGGTATTGGGGCCCGGGGGTTCGGGGTTTTGGGGAATTGGGGTTTGGGCTTGAAGGCTTTGCGGTTTAGGGTTTCCCTGAGCCCGATGAACCCCCTAAGCTCGAAACCCTAAACCCTCAACCCTACTTGGAGGTTCATGGTACTTATTCACCAAATATCACTGTACTTAGACCTGTACTTATAACCATACTAGGGCAAATCCCCCGCCCTCTTCAGGCCGCGGAGACACCTTGAAGTGGCTGGCATCGTCGAGGATGAAGACCTGCTTCGAGTTCAGGGACTCTGAATTTGGGGGCTTCCGGCATTAGGGTACCTTATTGGGGTCCTTGCTACAAGGGAACTCTACTATTTGGGGGACTCCATTAAAGTCCCCCCTGTGTTGGTAAACCCCCATTTGGGTTCTGGGTTTTACGGCCTCCCAACCCCCGAGCACACGCAGAACTTGGTGGCCACATTCCAGTAACGATGCCCTTTCTCGAGGATTTAGGGTTTAGGGTTGAGGGCTTCGGCCTGAGGGTTAGGGTTAAGGCCTGCAGGTCCGGGCTAATGAAACGGGTCCGGGCGGCATTCAAAATGATCACTGCACTGGCTTAGGAACAGGTGCAAACCGCACAACATTGTCACCCATGCCGATACACAATGCGCAGCCATAGTTGTAGCAACAGCAGGAAGACATGCGGCCAGAAGATTCTACCAGCTAGTAGCACTGGTAGCACTATAGGTGCTCAGCAAGGTACCAATGCCTACGTCAATAGCAAAACCCTAAACCCTAAACCTTAAACCTAAAACCTATGAACAGAAACAGGCGCATGAAGGCAGATGGCATTCCGAGCTATCGGCTCGTTGCGCGCGTGCTGCAAAGTCGGCCTGAAACTCATCCCCTCAAGGAGGTTTAGGGTTTATAGGGTTTATATATAGGGCTTAGGGTTTAGGGTTTGGGCTCGTGTGTGCACATGGTTGAGGGATCAAGATTTTGGATTTCATTTGTGCGGAGCCCTAAACCCTAAACCCTAAACCCTAAACCCTAAACCTTAAACCCTAAACCCTAAACCCTAAACCCGAAACCCTAAACCCTAAACCCTGCCTGTGGAATAAGCTCCCAGCCACGATGCGAACCAGCTCTGCGTCGTCCTGGGCACAGACCTTGACCAGCAACAACTCTGTGACAAGGAAACCCCCCAAATCCTTAACCCAAACTCAATACCAAAAACCCTAAACCCTAAACCCCAAACCCTGAACCCTGAACCTAATCCCCAAACCCTAAACCCTATTCTAGCCAACTACGTAAAGGGCTGCAAGTTTCCGCCGGTGAGGATTTGGGTACGGCACCAAAAAAAGTACAGCCACTGCATGTGCAGTGGCAGGGCTCGGGGCATAGGGCTTTGGGTTTCGGTCTTGGGTTTAGGGTTTGGGGTTTGGGGTTTAGGGTGTAGGGCCCACCTAGATCCCGCAAAACCTACGCCGCCCTGATCTCCATCCCATCTGAGCAAGCGCTGGGTCCTCCCAACGCAATCAGCGCCCACCGCCTCCGATGGGGAGATCCTGGATCTTGAGCCGTGCGGCCTACTGAAGTAGGCTCCAAGGGTTTAGGGTCTAGGATTTCGGGCCTGGGGTTTTGTAGGCTTTAGGGTTTATATAGTGATCCATATATGGCTCCTGGGGGCTCTGTTCGGGCGGGAGAGGCTGAACTAGGGCGTCATGTCCTCGGTTCGGACTTTCAGGCCTCGCAAGGACCCAGAACGACCAAAAAGTCCTCACCCGGAACTTGTAGCGGCAGACCCTGCGTCGGTCCGACTACAGGGCTAGGGGGTTTCGGGCTCCATGAGTGTGGGATTCCAGGAAGGAGCCAAGCACTAGGGAACCCCCCCGTGTCCTGCAAGGACAGCCCCACCTTCGCGCTTCTCGCAAGATGGGCGCTATCCTGCGGCTGGCCTTGGGATGAGTAAGGGCTATACGGGGGGGCCCTAGAACAGACTCTTCATCTTATTCTCCTATGGAACCCCTGTATAACCCCTCTACACAACTTATAAAGTCCCCATAATATACCGAAGCAGCCCCTAAATTACCCTAAGGTCCCTCATAAGAGTCCCTCCTTTAAAGTCCCTGGAGGATTGGCAGCTTCACGATTGCGAGCGGAGAAGGCTATGGCAGGGTTGGGTGTGAGCTTGAGGCTTGCAGGGTTTAGAAGGAAGACAGCAATGGTTCGTGCTTTCGTCAACTGGCAGTTTCAGAAGACTTCGCATCCATGCTTTCAGACTTGGGCAATTTGCTCAAGTCGGGTCCAGGGCCATGTGGAACCATACCCTGGACATGAAATCCTAAACCCCAGGCGTGACATAGCCCCGAAGACCATTCGGTGACTTGCCTGGGACGCTGCCGGTGTCAGCTAGGCCGCTGGCACGGTGGCGGTCCCACCTGGTGTCATGGGTGGGTTCCAAGGCCTTAGAGAAGTAGAGCCTAAATAACCTGAACCCTAAACTAGCAAAGGTTTGGGGTTCGGGCTCTAAAACCTGAATCCCTTAACCCTAAACCCTAAACCCTGAACCCCAAGACCTCCAATCTAAAGCCCTCTCTAGGGGCCCGGGCAGACTTGAGTCCTCGCGACGCTGCTCACAATCGCTGTGAGCCTCGAGGTGAGGAAGGGGGTGAACTGAAAAAAAGCTGTAGGCTTTAGGGCTTACAGGGCTCATAGGGTTACAGGGTTTGTAGGGTTTATAGGGTCTACAGGGCTTACAGGGGCTTATGGTTTAGGGTTTAATTAGGGCTGAGGGTGGTTTTTTGGGGGGGGGGCCTTCCACGGAGTATTTCAACGAGTCTCAAAAGAGTTCCTCTACGTTCAAATGACGGCCGCCCTCTCAAAAGAGCTCCGTGTGCGAAGCAGAAAAATGTCACCCTAAACCCTAAACCCGAAACCCTAAACCCTAAACCCTAAACCCCAAGATGCCGGCCGATACAGCCCGGGATCCAGGTGCCAAAGCGCCCAGCACCCACACCTCTAAGCCCCTAAGTTCATGTTGGGGGGGGGGGGGGGGGGGGTGGGGGGGGGGGGGGTGGGTGGGGGGGGGGGGGTGGGGGGGGGGTGGGGGGGGGGGGGGGGGGGGGGGGGGGTGGGGGGGGGGGGGGGTGGGGGGGGGGGGGGGTGGTGGGGGGGGGGGGGTGGGGGGGGGGGGTGGGGGGGGGGGTGGGGGGGGGGGGGGTGGGGGGGGGGGGGGTGGGGGGGGGGGGGGTGGGGGGGGGGGGGGGGCACACCTAAAGAGAGCCCAGTGTAGATCAAGTCCTAACCCGAAAACCCCCGGCCCATCTCTACTACTTGCTTAAGACCCCCCCCCAAAAAAAAAATAAATAAACATAAATGAATAAATAAATAAATATATATATATATATATATATACATATCCCTGTAAGGGCAATATAGGCATTGTGATCCTTAATTTTTGGGGGTTCTTAAGCAAGTAGTAGATCTTCTTCGGAGCGTACCCACGGCGCATATCCCTGGGGCGAGATGTCCACAGTCAGGACGTGCCCGGCGATGCCTGGGTAAACCAAAGCTGAATCTGAGAGGAGACATTCAAGGGGTTTCAGGAGGGACCCCCTAGAAGGGACCCATAATCTTCTTCCCCTAAGTAACCCCCTATATAGCACCGACCTACTCTGCATACTTGAGTAGCCCCTAAGCATGCCCTCAAGAATCCCTAAGGTGACTTAATAGGGTCCCTCCATTAGTGCTTTGAAACATGTCGCTGTAACCTAAACACTAGTCAAAACCAAAAAAAAAAACCCAAACCCCAAGCCCGTCAAAACCATAAACGCTAAACCCCGAACCCCTAAATCCCCATGGAATACAGGCTCCGAAACCCTCAACATTTAACCCTCAACCCTATCCAGGTCCGACATGTCCCTGAAGCCTGGATGCCTTTTTCAACACCACGACACTCGAAGCTTGCGCAGCTAAACCCCAAGCACCTAAACCCCAAACCCGAAACCCTAAACTCCAATCCCTAGAACCCTGAAGCCCTAAACCCCAATCCCTAAAACCCTAAACCCTAAATCCTAAGCCCTAAACCCTAAACCCCAAGCCCTAAAACCCTAACCCTAAACCCTAAAGCCCTAAACCCCTAAGGAGAAGCGCCTCACGCCCCCATGACCAGAACCCCAGCCTCCAAACCCCTGGGCGGGTTTCCAAAATTGGGGTTTAGGGTTTAAGGTTTAGGGTTTAGGGTCTAGGGTCTGGAACCCTAAGCCCCAAACCCTGAACCCTAAACCCGCGCCAAACCGTGAACTCCTAAGTTGAGAGACTTCCCCTCACCTGGCCCCCCACAATAGACCCCCAAATAGTAGGATTCCCTTAAATCATGAGGACCCTAATAAGGTACCCCTAATTTCGGAAACCCTCATATCGATGGCAGCACTGGCACCCCTAAACCCTAAACCCTAAACCCTAAACCCTAAACCCTAAACCCTAAATCCCTAAAATGTAAGGACGGCCTGGTTAACCTGGGACCTGGGGAGCTCACCACTGAGCTCCTGGAGCTGCGCCATGATACTGCAGGCGGACGTGTTGGATGTGTCTTGGCTTTGGGCGTTGGGGTTCAAGGATTGGGGTTTAGGATTCAGGCTTTTGGGGTAGTTTCGAGTTTAGGATCTAGGTTATTGGATTTAGGGGTTTGGGGTTTAGGGTTTAGGGTTTAGGGTTCAGGGTTTAGGGTTCGTGCTTAGGGCTCGAAGGGTTCCAGGAAGGGCTTCAAGGGTTTCAGGGCTGGGGCTGCGCTGGGAGCGGGGCATCCCGTACGACTCTAAAGTGCTGCACGCCCCTCGCATGACCCTAAACCCTGAACCCCAAACATGTGATGCGTCGGGGAGGCGTTTGGGGCATGAAGGTGGGTGGGCTGCTTTAAGAGGCGGACGACCTGGTCCTCAAAACAGGTGGAGGCATACCGTTGACAGCTGCCCACGAATCTCTACTTGCTGTCTTCTCAATTTGAATCCCATGATCCCTGGAATCGCTGAGCTTCAAGCCCTTAAACAACTTTCTGTGAGTCACTGGCAATACGTAGTCACCCCGTCAACATTCGCTGGTTCAGAGCTCATGTGGGCTGGAGGCCCTGTGCCTTAGCCTTCGGCGCACGGGCCCCGAAGCCAACGAGCCTCATACGACTACCATCCGCGAACACCCCCTTCCCCTAAGCGAGACCCTAAACCCTAACTCCTAAACTTAAAACTTGGAAACGAGACTCCTGCACAACGCTCCACCGCGCCTCGCCAGTCCACCACACTCGGTACCAATTTCCACGACCTCAAGTTGGAATCGGGGGTTGGGAATCATAAACCTCCTGAGCCTCACAGAAGTGAGACACATACACCTACCTAGCTAACTACATCTGAACTCCGTAATATTGGACCCAGAGTTTAGGGGTTAGGGTTTAGGATTTAGGGTTACAGAGCCCCCTCGCCCGGCAACCCGGAACTAAGCCGAAGTTCAGTGAGTACCGTACACTCGGTTTAGGGTTTAGGGTTTAGGGTTTAGGGTTTAGGATTTAGGGTTTAGCGTTTACGCTTCAGGTTTAAGCTGAACTACTCCCCTGAAAAGAACTACTCCCCTGACTCGCCATAACTAGCTGGGCCCCTGACCCCTGAGCAAATTTCGGACAGAGTTCTTCGTTGTCCCATTTGCGGAGAACGACTAGACTCAAGAGTCACCCAGGATTGAGGCTTATGAGGGAACCCAGACCCGGAAAAAAAGGAAACAAGGGCCTTCTCACGATAAATATCTGGGTGGTTGTCAAAAATTCTGGTCGCTTTTTGGATCCCGATTAGCATACGGCACCTAATATTCAAGGTACCCCAAAAGGGATCATGATTTTGACAACCACCCGTCTCGAAGTCCTACTGAACCGGTGGCGGGGCCTGCCGACGAGCCCTTCCCTTTGGCGCCAGCTCCGCACACGAAACCGTAAGGTCAGGGCGAGGTCGGGCTTCAAATCCCAGAGCTGTTCCTGTGAAGGGGTAAGTAAGGTTGAGGGTTTAGGGTTTCTGAGGTATAGGGTATAGGGCATAGGGCATAGGGTATAGGGGTTATTGGGTCATAGGGTATAGGGTTTAGGGGTCATACCCTCATCAAGGCCACAATAATCGCAACCGACATGACTCTGTATCTGAGAACCCTAAACCCTAAACCCTAAACCCTAAACCCTAAACCCTAAACCCTAAACTTCCCCCGGCAGTCCTGGAACTGCGCCAGAGTGATGGGATCCTGGACACCGATCTTCCCCAACGATTCAGTTTTCCCTAAGTTAGGGTCCCTAAACCCTAAACCCTAAACCCTTTCTGGGTTCGGTGAGACTAGGGAGCCTATTCGGGTTTAGGGTTTTCTCAGGTTTTTCAGGTTTAAGGCCCCAACCCCTTCCTCCCCCCCTCCCCCCAACAAAAAGACATATACCTAAGCCCTAAACCACTAGTTGAAGCTCTAAACCTCCAGCCGCTACGACCCTGCCCCAACCCCCCGAAGCACCCTCAATCCCGAAAGCCCGAAACGATCCTCCCCAAAAACTATTAAACAGCAACAGCTGTTCGTGTTTAGGTTGCCTGGGGTGTTCTAGCAACGAACATGCAACACAACCTCTACCGGGGGCTAGTGCTTCACTTGCCCTAAACCCTAAACCCTAAACCCTAACCCTAAACCCTAAACCCTAAACCCTAAACCCTAAACCCTAAACCCTGTGGTAAATGCAATCCGAAGGACCTGGGAGGCGCGGACCCCAAAGAGGCGAGCCCCCAGGCCCCGCTGGTTCACCAACCTCTGCGGGTTGGTTTCGGCTATCACGTGCTTCGTTTAGGATTTAGGGTTTAGGCTTAGGGTTCAGGGTTCAGGGAATAGGGTTTAGGGTTTAGGGTTTAGGGTTTAGGGTTTAGGGTTTAGGGTTTAGGCTTAGGGTTCAGGGTTTACGGGGGTAAGTTACGGTTTAGGGTTTACCTGGACCTCACAAGTGCGGTCAAATACAGAGGCCCAAAAAACCCAGAAGCAGGCCATGATTTTACTTACTTTGGGGGTTTCTTAGCTGTCCAGTACCTAGGGGTTTTAAAGGTTAACCTTTGGGATTATAAGGGGAATATATTAACCCAAAAAGGTTAAAGGTTACCTACTCTACTACTAAGGTTTGGGTAAGGCTTCTGGGGCTTTCTTGCTCAGCGCACACCCCAAACGCTACAGTGAGGTCCGACCCGCCTGGTTGGGAGCGGAGATGCATCTTGTGTAGGGTTGAGGGTTTAGGGTTTTTAGGGTTCATAGGCTAAGTTTTTAGGGGTTGATGTTTTTTGGGGGCTTATGCAGGGTTTATTTAAATTTATGTCGGGTTTGTAGAGTTTTTAGAGCTTACGGGGTTGATAAAAGTCCGGGCTTGCAGAGGCAGGTCGGTCTCTGAAGCTCAGACGTTCTGGGGGCCGACTGGTGCAGAAATCCAAGACGCTGTTGAGGACGCAGAGTGCTATATTTGGACATGTTCCACGTTGCATTTTGTCTGGAACCTGGCACGAGCACTCCCATCCACCGGGGGATGTGCTCTGAAGCTGCGAGGCTTGCTACCTCAGAACTGCGGCCTTAAGCACACACCCAAAGCCTAGCTCCTACATCGGCCCGGCAAACAATGTCCCAAGAAACCGAACGGCAGGAATGCCACTTTAGGCTTCATCGGTTTCATCCCCTCCGCCCCCTATTAAGTCCCAAAGTGCTCTACCTCCCAGCATCGGAATATCTATTAGCATGGGGTGAGGGGGAAGCGGGGGGGGGGGGAGGGGTAGCACTAGGAAAAGGGGATTCGAGTCACCGAAAAGCTCTAGACCCCAAACCCGGCAAGACATGTCTATCAGAGACAGCGCATATACTTCAATAAACTGCAAGTACGATTACGCTATGCTACAACTTGTGACAATAACAAACTTCAATGCACTATAACATGTCACATCTACGGTAGGTATACTCTCATCTACCTTGATCGCAGGACATGAATCCCCTGCTAGGCGCAGGGCAGCTCGTAGCCAAAAGCCACATCATCGACAAGGATAGTTTTGGAGCCGTCCTGTCATTGCGGCATTGCCGTTTCCTAAATACTGAAGGCTCAGAAGTAGCAATACCTTGCAGTGGTTGCTTTGATCTGCGGGCTTCGGACCTATGTGCCCTAAGAAGAAGCTCCAGGGACGGCACCTGCTGCATGAACCTCGCGGCCTGCTTCAGGAAAAACCCCAAGCCCGAAACCCTAAACCCTAAACCCTAAAAGAAGAACTGATCATGCTTCCGTACTTTATCGCGTGCAAACAGATCCCTGCATGAGTTGGACTACTCCTGTTTGAGCCACCTTCAGGCTGCAAAGCCCAAGCTGTAAACCCTAAACCCTAAACCCCAAACCCTGAACCCTAAACCCTGAACCACAAACCCTACACCCCAACCCTAAACCCTAAACCCTAAACCCTAAACCCCAACCCTAAACCCTAAACAGTAAACCCTAAACCCCACAGTTCACGGAGCCTCACATGATCCGAATGTCGCACATCAAATTGGCCTTCAGGAGCTCGTCATCTCCTTCACGGTAGTAAGGCCTCGACGACGGACTTACCTGCACTAAATCTAAACCCTAAGCCCTAAAACTAAACCCTAAACCCTATAAACCCTGAGCCCTATACCCTAAAACCCTGAACCCTGCCAGAAACTGCAGTTTTGAACCCAGAGGGAACTTCTCAGGTTCAATATTATTCAATTATCCTTCGCACTCTGAAGGACTACCCTTCTTGCCCGTTTCAGAGCCTACCTGGCTCCAAGGAGTGATTGAGACGACAAAAAACGGTGCCCAAGCTCCTGCAAATGGACGGATGATTCCCAAGCCGCGTTGCTCAACAAGTCCAAAAAGGGTCGTACTCGAAAATACAGTAGATAGAGAGAGAGAGAGAGAGAGAGAGAGAGAGCGCGTGAGAGAGAGAGAGGGAGAGTGAGGGAGAGAAAAGGAGAGAGCGAGAGAGGCGGAGAGGGAGTGAGGGAGTGAAGGCAGGTAAAAGGAGGGCGAGAGGGAGAGGACAAAGCAGTCAGGCCTTTGTTCGGCAGCCCGCGGGGAGTCAACCTGGCAAGTCTACCGGACGGACTCTCAGACGGGATTATCAATCCTACTACCCTAGAACACCAAAATAAAACTTATAACAAAGAACAAGCCTTATAACCAAAAAACAAGCCGAACCCCTATACCCTAAACCCTCAACCCATAATCAGAATAATCGGAACGAACACATTTGATTATAATATGACAGTTTTTAACAACATAACAAGAAGAAGAGTCTCTCCTGTACCGGGTCCCTTTAACTTGCTCATGGGGTCCTAAGGCAGCATGGGGGTTTAGAGTTCAGGGTTTTTGAGCTTTATGGTTTTCTTGGGCTCTTCTTGCTAGAGTTTTCCAGGGTCGAGAGTGAAGGTTTAGGGTTTTTCATGAGCCTAAACCCTAAACCCTAAACCCTAAACCCTAAACCCTAAACCCTAAACCCTAAACCCTAAACCCTAAAAGTAAGGGTCTAGAGTCAAGGCTGGTGTTCTGGTCTTTGTTTCGGGGATAGGATTAGGGGGGACCCTTGGGGAGATAGACCCTCTGAGTAAGGTCCCTGTTTAAGAGAGCCAGAAGTGGGTTAAGAAGGGTTCCCGTTTAAGGGTCCCCCTTATCCTACCTAGGATTGTTAAGGCTTTGTGGGTTTTGAACTCCTGGCACTTCCTGTCACTTCATTCGCATTGTTTCCTGTTGGCAATGACCCCACTCACCAACAAAGGACAGGAAAACAGGGAAGCAGATCAGCGAACTATAAGAAGGTAAGTTACCATAGGTCCTGACAGAGTTTATATTTCCCAGCTTCTCTGACTCAGCCACATTCAGCAGAAATCCCAGGAAACTCACCCGAAATCTAAATCCTTCCCAAGGCCCGGGTTCACAACTGTGCCCGCAGCACCCGGCCGCAATCAAACTCCTGCCAGAAAAAGCAGCTTCGTCTGTGTCACCAGAGTCGGCAAAACAGCACGCATGGCCCAGGGTTGCATGAGGGTAGAGGGCTTCAGGCTCTTTATGCATTGCGTGATGGAGTACTGCTAGGAAGTCTCGATGGCAGAATATACCCCATCACGCAACTCCAGTACACGTTCGGTCCCATGGGGGTGAGGAGGCCTGCAGTTGCACTTTTGTATGGATGAGAGCTTTTTGGATATCAGGGCTTCGGCTAAGGGCAAGGTTATTGTTCGGGACACTCGTTAAATAAAAAGGTCCTTATCAAGCATGCAGGCCCACCACACCCACCCCCCTCCCCCGCCCGAACAAAAACAGATATACAAACCTAAATTAGAACAACGTCCATGGCAACCGGAAGCAAGCAGAAGGCTATGTATGATGGAGAGGAGGGGCGTGTCAGGAATTCTCAAATGCCACCTCTCCCTCCACGCGGCAGGGCCGGCCCGTGCCTAGGCCAATAAGATCAGGCCCGCACGCTCAGACGCAGCTCGCACATGTGCACTTGGAGGTTCATCGTACTTAACCAATTATAACTGTACTTTATAATTGTATACTTATAACCAGCTTGTAAGCCCTTTAAGTGCACAACAATAATTAGTAGTACAGTTCTCAGTACAGGTAAATACCATGAAACTCCAAAGTGCCGCAGGTCCTCGCGGAGTACCGGGGAGCAGCGTCGCCGGTATAGCCAGCATTCGCCTAAGAGCCCCAGGACGCCAAGCAATGGACCTGAACCCTACACCCTAAACCCTAAATCCTAAACCCTAAATCCTAACCTTAAACCCTAAACCCCGCGGAGGGCGAGGAGCGTGGCCCCTTCTTAGGTGCCGGCCAGAAGCTCGACGCATGAAGGAGCTGCAGTCTTAGCAGGCGGGCGAAGAGGGCTGAAGTTTGGGGATTCACTGGAGATCTTTGAAATTTTTCGGGTTTAGGGTTCAGGGGTCAGGGTTCAGGGTTTAGTGTTTGGGGTATAGGGTGAAAGTGTGACCTGACCCTCGTTTCGGGGACTACGTTTTTCAAAAGCTTTCGGGACCCTTAGCCACAGGCTAGACAAAGCTCCTGCCACCTCCCTCCCACCCCGACTGGCTGGTTCTTAGTAGGCAATGAGGGAATAAGGTACCCTATGAAATCCCTTAAAGGGTATAGATGTAGGGCCCCAACTCCCTCATTCCCTACAAGAAACAGGGGGCCGAAGGCTTAGCTGGGCTCCGGTCCTTCGGCGCGCTGTTCGCACAGCTCTCGACATCGAAGGACATCCTGGTGGGTGTTTCGTGTTTCGGGCCGCCAAGGCCTGGAAACGTTACGATTAGAAACTATACATGTCAGCATTGACAGAGTGAGATCACAGAGCTGATAGCGCTGCTGTTTTCGTTCATGAAGTCCCGCCTGCCCTCAAAACCCACCGCACCCGACAAGAGTAAGGCAGGCTTCAGGAAACACTCGAAAGCCCTAAAGTGTCGAACTGCCAGGAAGACCAAACTAAAGCCTTCCTAAACTGTACCTACAGGCAATATTCCTGAAGACTGTAAGCATCAAGCCCCCTTCCCCCAAACCATCGACCCTAAACCCCAACCCCTATAGAAAACAGGTTTGGCCGGGCATAGACTAAAAGCTTTCAAAATGTTAAAGCCAGAGGCTGTAGCTGCTTAAGTGTAGCTTTAGGAAGGTTGTTGCTTTCATAGGAATCTCAGTATAGGGCATTTTATCCGCCGACCCCCACGGGCGGCGTCAGTGAACATCCATTTTCGGTCATCGCTCTTCTCGCTCAGCGAAGGTGTATCGTAAGGTCTCCAATGGCATTCCCCAATCCTCCCCCGCCCTCGCACCTCTGCTGCCCCAAGCCTGCTCACAACAGCTTGAAATGAGCTTGAGGTGAAGTGCAACTAAGGGGTGCAGTGCATGCCCCTGAGGCCCTCAACCGCCCTGCCTACGGACTTTACTGGGGTCCCGGGTGGGACCCCCACCACGCCCCACTCCCCCGCCCCCCCACCCCCCACACCCCCATTGGGGTAGCGGCACTGGCGGTGGCCATAATGTAAAATTCAGGTCCGAGACCTGCGGGTTCACAGGCTCCCTAGTGATGTAGGAACAACGGGAGGTCTTGTGCTAGGATTTCCAGGTTAAGGAGGCTTTAACTAAAATGGAGCCCAAAACCTGAACCCTGCCCCCTAAGACCCGGAGGCCCTGAACCCTAAACCCTCGAAGCCCTAGAAGCCCTGCAGAACCCAGAGCTTATGACCTCACCACCACCACCACCAACCCTGCCTGCCGCAAAAAAAACGAAAGACACGGGACTTGGCTCCGGGTTGTTTGGGGCTTCTTAGGGGTGAGTGTGAAGTGCAAAGTTCAGGGCCAAAGCTGCCAAAGCAGCAAGTCAACACCCTAAACCCGAAACATGGCAAATCCTCGACCCGAACATCCCCGCCTACCCCCCCCCGGCCCCCATACGAAACCCACACCCTGCAGAACCCTGCAGTCATCCGATCCCCTACACACACACCCCCCCCCCCGCCATTTTTCTGCCCCAAATCCAAGCCCTAAGCCCAAACTGAAAAGGTGTGCTTCTGAGGGCCACCTCAGTCTCGGGGACGTATGCGGTGAGGACTGTCGCGGCCTCCTGCACGTGCCATGCGTGTTTTGCCCTGCTTGCATCCTACTACTATAACTGGTCATTTACAAAGATAGCCTTCACCCTAGACCCCGAAACCTCTGTAAATACTGACTTTCCCCCTGAATCCGAACCCTCCTAAAGCCAACAATCGCTCTTCGGAATTTCAACCTGAACCCTAAACCCTAAACCCTAAACCCTAAACCATAAGGGCACCTCAGGTCTTTCAGACTCTGGGAGGCCCGAGCTCCGCAGACCAATCGTTCTTTAACTCCCGGACCCCAACCCGAAACCCTTAACCCGAAGCCCAAACATCAAACCCTAAACCCAGAAAACGAAATAATAATAATAATAGCAATAATAATAATAGTAATAAGATTAGTATTGATAATAATGAGAGGAAGAATAAGAAGAAGAAGAAAAATATCCAAGGCCTGCCGCCCGGAGAAGGCGCAGGCGTGGCGCGGCCAGACCATGAACACCTCTGGGCCTTTTAGGGGCTTGGTTTAGGGCGTAGGGTTAATAATTAGGGCTTCAGGGGTTTGGTTTAGGGCTTAGGGATAATAATTAGGCCTTCAGGGGTTTGGTTTAGGGCTTAGGGATAATAATTAGGCCTTTAGGGGTTTGGTTTAGGGCTTAAGGTTAATAATGAGGGCTTCAGGATTTACTGGATTTAACTTGTAGGGTTCATAGGGGCTGGGTCGGCTTTTCGAAGGCACTTTAGCTAGACTAGTGGCTTTAGGGGTCCCGAAACCCTGGACTCTGAACCCAAAGCTGCGACTTGCACAAGGCAGCCGGGAGCTCATGAACCCTTCAGCCATGCAAACGAAACCTGAAATGCCCTAAGAAATCCCCCTGTCCTCCGGAGACAGACCGAAGAGCCCGTTTAGAAAACCTCTAGACACCCAACAAGACCTTTAAGGCGCGCCCTAAAGAAAAGTCCTAAAGCAAAGGAACTGAAAGCCATGCTAAACATAACCTTGCGAGGGCCGCAAAGCCCCAACATCTTGTGAGCCCCCTAAAGAAGTCCAAAGCAGAGCTTTTAAAACGGCACTTGGACCGGCAAGCCCTCCAAACTTCCAAACCCCCAAGAAGCCCTGAGCCCATCAAGATCACCCCCCCCCCCCCCCCCCCCCCCCCCCCCCCCCCCCCCCCCCCCGCTGCCGCCAAAAAACCTGAAAAAGACCCTACAAGCCCCCTTTTGAAATGAGTACACAACGCCACAAGAAAACTGATAAGAAAACAAGTGACCCTATATCTTCCCCTGGCGAGGATGCGGCCCCAGTCCATGCCGTCCCCCCCTTTAGGCCCTTTTGCAGTTTGCTGAGCGTCCGTGGTGCAGACTTTTGGGCTCGTGCCGCCCTTAAGGCACCGGTTGCGAATTGCCAGCCTGCATGCGCTGCTGTCCTAAACCCTATAGTGCGGTGGTCGGCGCTACAAGCCTTTTCCCCCTGTGCGTCGAGTTCCAACTGAGTGACGTCAACTCTTGCGCTCTGCGCATGCCTGCGCCAAGTAACACCCCCATAATGTTTGGTTTTGTTCTCCATGTCGCGCCACCCCTCAAAGTTGGGTATAGGAAAAACAAAAAACTGTTTCGCAGAGTTCCGCAAGGCGCATAACGCACCGCTTGCTTTGGCTTGTGACGGTGTGTACTCGCCCTGTTGTTCTTTTGTCACCGCTCGCCCTCGAAAACGGTAGGTATATCATGCTTGCATACGCAAGCCGCGTTTGTAATATTCATGGTCCTGCAAGCGGTCTGGTCTGAAATTAATATGAATATCAAGAAATGGTTTTGATCAGTTTCGCGGCCCCGCAGAATAGGAGCTTGCCAGGTCCTCAGCCCTCACACATCAGGTTTGCACCCTATTTCCCGACCCAAACGCCTAAACCCTAAACCCTAAACCCTAACCCTAAACCCTAACCCAAACCTAACCCTAACCCCGGACCACAAGGGTGACCTATAAGGGTCTGAGCCCTACGCTCCCTCCGTTCCCGGCCTCCGCGGCGCAGCCGCAAAGCTGCAGCCAGCACAACCATCGGCCCAGTTTGGGGGCCCCAACAAGGGGATGCTGGGTTTAAGGGTTCAGGGCTTGTAAGAGAGTAATATTGAGGGTTCTCGGGCGTTTTAAGGTGCAGGGCTTTTGGGTTTTGAGGAGTTCGGTGCGTACTGAGGTTTGGATTGAGGCTAAGGCTTGAGTGTTTAGAATTCTGAAGGGTTTTGGGGGTTCACTAATCTGGGCAATATGTGTTAGGCTGATATGGTTTCGAGGGCACATACGGTTTCTGCGGGGCAAATTGGGATCGGAGTTTTGGCTCGGGTTTGGTTAATTATTGTCAATAAAAAGCTTTTGGTAGAGTGGAAAATAGCGTTTGCGGTCGAGAGGTGGCTTAGGTCAAAGTCCAAGTTTAGGCTTTAGGTTACTTGTCCGTGAATTCCCACTCTTAAAGCCCAAATCCCAACCCCAAACCCCAAACCCTGGGCATAGACCCGATAGCTTGTTTCCCCTCTTCCCGGCTTCGGAGCTTCACGCCTATGTGCCGGAGAATGGGAGCAATGGGTGGGGTTTCGGGTTAGGTTTTCGGGTAGGTAACAAGTAACCAAACACTAGGTGTGATTTAAATACCCTTAAAACCCTAACGAGTTGCTACAGGGAGCCCGTCCATTGCAAAAGTCCTTAAGCAGTACAAATTGTGGCGGAGGGTCCCCCGGGGGGGGGGGGGATGTTTTGGGCTCAGAAGGAAAGGGTTTTTCTATGAGGTGTATGTTCGGAAGGGTTAATTAGGAGGGTTGACGTTGAATGCCAAGGCATCACCAAGAAGCCGGTTCGGCTCAGTGTTGTCGTGCAGCTTTCCAGACTTGGGGTGTGACCCTAGACCCGAAAACAAAAACCTTAATTTTTAAACTCTGCAAATCTAAACCATAAAAAACAAAAACTTTTAACCAATAAGCAAAATACTCCCACACAGCCCACAAGCTTGCCTTGAAGCCTTAAAGCGTAGGGCCATGCCTTCCCCTCTAAACCCGAAAACCCTAACCTCCAAACCCTGACACCCACAACTCTGCCCCCTCTAACCCAAACCCTACAAGGCCTAAGCCTAAACCCTAAACCCTATAAGCCCGAACCCTATAACCCTAACCCCTGACTCCTGAATCATTTTGTTTCAGCTGGGAGGGCTGGCTCACATCCCTCGCTGAATCTGATTCCCGCGCAACTGCGCCTGGGCTACCCGTGCGCAAGACACAACGTCCTCATGATCAGGTTAAGGTTTCGGTTCAGGGCTGTTCGGAGCTTTGTGCTGCTTATTGTGTCAGGGTCAGAGGTCAAGGCTTCATGGTTTAGGGCCGGAGAGTCGGAAGCTACTAAGCAGGCGCGCAACCTTCTGTAGCGCCCCCAAATCATTGCTTGCCTTCCGATCCCCTGCGAACCGTTAAGGGGTTTTTTTAGGGTTTAGTTTGGGATGTTCACCCTTATACTACCAGTCCTGACTAGGGACTAATAGTAACACCAAACCCCCCCAATGCTTGTCAATCCCCTATATTAAGACTGTTAGTATAAGGGGGAACATCCCCAGTTTTAGGGGGAACATCCCCAGGTTAGGGTTATGGTTTAGGGTTTAGGGTTTAGATCAGACATTTGCGTGGACCCTTCGAAACCATGGCCCGACGGTCGCAGCTGCTTTGATCTCGGCGTCTTTTGCTGGTCTGGGTGACCGTGATGCCTTTCCAGGCCCCTACTTGGAGGTCCGATGGGTATTTCAAAGTAGGGGTTGTGCTGTGATAACTATCCTTATAAACCCATTTAAAGGGCCTTAATAGACCCTACCTATAAACCTACCCATGAACCTCCAAGCGCATAAATGGAACATCCGCCCGACGTGAGGTCTGCATGTAGCTCCCTCGACGACCTGAGCCCTCAACCATAAAACCTAATCCCCTGTCCCGTGAGCTCAAAATCGCCCAAAACCCTAAAATAAGTTCCTTGGAGGAGCCTTGAGGTTCTACTGCGGCGAAAGATGTTGCGTGCATCCACGACGCACCTCCTGGCCTTCACGTCGCATGCTAGGTGCGAGTTGCCCTTTTACACTTCAACTTGGCATGTTCCCCCACCAACAGTCCTTCATTGGGAGAACAGTAACCCCCCCCCTCCGAGTATAATCTATGAAGGACTGTAGTAATAGCGGGAACAGCCCAACTCTTAACCCTCATAGAAACAACTCCTCACTAGGTGGTTTTTAAACCAATGTTTGCCCAGGGCCTCCGGAGTCACTACTAGGTCTTGCAACAAATGTAATTGGCCTGACTGCCGAGCAAGCTCTCTATAATCATCGGCGTTGGGCTGGAGCAGAGGCGCCGCCCCGAATCCGAAGGGTGCTAAAGTAGGTTACCTCCGTACCAACGTCATCGCCACCGCAAGTCGATGAGAATCCAAGCCACACCGTCTCCTTCGCATATTTGCCAGGTGTCATCAGAGAAAAAAAAAACCTTGACCACGATCTTCAGCAACCTCTTGCAGCATGATGCTCTCCCACGTTGTCAATTTGAAATACCCACTAAAACACTGCTTTGCTGCGATTCCAGAGCCAGGTGTACTGTCGCGCATTGCTGAGCTGCTCCTGCCCCGTGAACTAGGGTTGGTGCGCACTTGAACCGTTTGAATGTAAGTTACCTTATATGTTAACTATGAATGGGTTGAGATCGCAGTGTGAAAGGTCTGATACTGAATGTAAAAAAGATTAACGACCTGAGCGGGAACGTTTGGAGTTTGGAACGTTTGAAAACTTTTGGGTACGACAACATTGAAGCGGGAGGGAGTTCCTTTCAAAACTTCAAGATCAACCATTCTCGCATGCGAGCAAGCGGCGGCAGGCGCCCGGCTTTCGAGCTCGCAATTTTCAAGGGCGTGACTTTGGAGTTCGAGAAACTGCGGAGCTCGAAGTGTCGAAGCTTGAGAATTTGTAAGGTTGTCCGAAACTGGGGTACTCTATTTGGGAGGGGGGGTCCCTCTGAAGGCATTCTACTCCATTTTGGGTATGTCAAAAGGGGTAACCCCTATTTTGGGGAATACCCCATTGATTGAGGTTCGACTACAGGCAGTTGAGTTTGAGGACTCCGCCCTTTTAATGCTTGCCAGCTTGTCCCTAAAAACCGTCAATAAAGGACCTTCTTCCGGTCCTATCGGACAGTTTGTAAACAGAGCCGCGCTTGAAGGTTGACAGCGTCCTAAAGAGACGACCTCGAGTGCTGCACGAAAATTGGGAAACGGTTTTATGGTTGAGGGTTTAGGGGAGAATTTCATTCCGTGAGGCCCTCGGCCAACGCCCCAAATCCCCAAACCCCCAAACCCAATACCTACGCCTGGACATGAAAACCTACAAGCCCTGGAGGATCTCTCCGTTTGTGGCGTTTAGGGTTTGGGTTTAGGGTGACGGTTTGAGCTATGCAAGCAAACATTGGCGGTGACTGCGTTGATGTTGCTGAGCATGCATGCGGCGCCTTCAAGGTTTCACCAACGTTTCCACCTAAACGTCAGGAGAGGAAGAGAGCGGGAGAGAGAGGAACCAACCCTAAACCCTAAACCCTAAACCCTAAAACCCAAAACCCTAAACCTAAACCTAAACCAAAGAGGGCGGGGGGGAGCGAATGTTCAGGTGTTGCCCAAGGCGTCGTTCAAAGTTTCAGGCCTCATCGAACTCTAGACGTCAAAGCGCGGAACTCTCAAGCTCGGAGTCTCAAGCTTTGAAAACTCGTCCTGTTTCAAACTCTCGAACTCGAAGGGCATCGTTTCAAGCTCGAGGGCTTCGAACTTCTGCCTTCTCAAACTCCATGATCTTACAACTTGCCAAACTCGTCTTTATCAATGTGAAGAGCTGTTTGGCCCCATTGAGCACCCTGCGAAACGTGTTTTATTCAGAGTGTCTGGTTCGTACTTTTTGGCCCAGATTGCCTGATGCCATTGTTACTAGTTTCCGGTCATTTTGGCCCAAGATGGTCCTGCCCATCGTTGTAAACTGGTTCGTCATTTTGCCCAGATGTCTGCGCATCGTTGTACGGTTTTCGTCATCTTCGCCTAGATCCTTTTACTGTTGGTCCATTTGGCCCAGAGTGAAACCGACCCCTTCATGGAGGAACAATTAGACCTCCGTGCAGAAAAGGCGACCAGAGAACACAATCACTGTCAGTACCCCTCCTCGTGCGGAAGCGAGCCACAGTGCTGCAAAAATATCGCAGGTAAGCTGCCAATGCTGGGGATAGAGGCTGGAATGGCTCGACCATCCCTCTTGGTTTAAGACCGAGCCACGGCGCAGCAGTGGCCAAAGCTGCGGAAGCTTGAGACTTTGGAGGTGGAATTGTCTGAATGAACCCACCATGGCAAATCTTCTGGCCGAACTGTGGCTTTGGCCACGACTCCAGATCCCACCTCCCTTTCTTCACAGGCGGCCCGCCACGTCAACAGGCGCTTTTTTGACGCGAAGGGCCGAGTCGTCTTCTGGGAGCGCGTGCAGTGGTTCCTTGGTGTTTTCCATTCACGCTCTTGCCAAGGCCAAGCGGCCAAAGCCTACCCCTAGAGTCTAGCTTGGCTGAGCAAGGGGGGAAGTTTGTTGATCCAGTGACTGAGCTGGCTGGGTCCCCTGACTGGTTGGCTCCATTCGGATCAAATCAGCCCGTCCACTCCGGCCTCGCGATGATTGCCCAGCTTCCTTAAAATCGTTTGTGCCATCTTCTAATCGCTGCAAAAGAGTCGGTCGAGTCACTTTCCCACTACTCCGTGTCCGCCTAGTTTCCAACGGGTTATAACTCTCATCGTAAAGCGCTGGTTCAACTTGAGCTTTTTCGAGCTGTCCTGCTCATTTGCCTTGGCTTGTCCTCTTGGAACTGGACGGAGCATAGACACCTGGACGCAGAGCTAGATCTGTGAGCGCATGCTTCTTCTGGCATCCCTTTCTGTCTCTCTCAACACCTCCTTGTACTGGCTCATGGATATCTGTACTCTTTGTCGGGCACCAGCCTGGCGTGTCGATGATATTTACACGAGTTTGTCTGTGAATCAGTGACATCGAGCTCACAGGCTTTGTTGCACCACTCGGTCTTTCCTGAGGCAATGCTGCATACATGCCAAGGGCCAGGAGAATTTGCTTTGCCTGCACTAGTTAGAACTGTTTGGATTGACATGTAACTTTAACCCCCTACTTCCCGACTGAGGAGATACCAGCCTAAAACGTGTTAAAAAACCCCAATTGAGACTCTATGCCCATCGTAGCGTTTTCTTACTCCCACACCTACAATGAAGGAACTGAGGCGCTTCATGTGCGGAGCCAGACTTTCACTGTCGCTTGACTCCCACCTACCAAGGCCTTCCCCCCCCACGACAGCGTGGGGGGTCTTTGCCGCACCAGCAGTGCCCCAAAACCAAGGCAGCGGTGCTCAGGATGAGCTCCATGGGCATCTCACGCACCTTCGTGGTAAAGGCTGCTGGGTGAAGACGCGTGTGCGCCGAAAAAAAAAAAAAAAAAAACCCATCATTCACATATCCCTCGATCCTTTCCATAAGCGCCGGGAATGGATCGCGATCTCTTACCATTCTGAACCTTGGCAAGTACAGGAACAACTACTTAGAATCAGTAGGATGTATGCTTAACCCTTAATCGACCCCTTAGAAGACCCACAATGCGATTTTGGGTATTTCAGATTGATGGTCGCATGGGCTGCTCTGCGCGCGGCCTGGGCCGTCCATTTTTTTCGGGCTGTGCGTGGCCGCGGCCCGGCCCGCCATGACTTCAAAACACTCCGCTGCCTCCTGGACATACTCAGGCCTAAATAAACATGGTTGGCCCAGATCCTCATGATTAACTCATGAACCCTTTCGCTGCAACCAGCCATCAGGAAAGCACTGGCCGATGACCCTATCTGAAGCCCGGCGCAGCGAGCTTCATGCTCTGCTCATGCTCTTTCTTCATGCGTCCTGCGCGGAGCCTTGCCCATCCGTGCTTTGTCGCATCCAGTTGTGTCGGACTTCCCAGCCGTGTAGTCAGATAGTGACGGGGTTTTATGTGAACGCTTCCTGTTCTAACGCGGGCCTGCCGGCGCGCGTGAATGCCTTAAGGCCTGGCCTGCACGCCCTATATTAGGAAGCACCTCCCCGCAGTGTCGCAACCCTGCCCAGTCATGCAAGAAGGGCGCCCCCAAAAAAACGTCCTGCTCCTTTTAGTCTCGCAGGACGAACCCGAGGGACGAAGTGCCGGAGCCGTCGGAGGGTGGCCGCGCGGGGGCCTGTCGGAGCTTGCGGAACTTGTTGCAAGCGAGAGTTGCGAGGCCTGCCGTACCTTCCTGCACACGCAAGCCTTGCCCCTCATCTTCGGTCCACTGTCCCAGCTTCTGAAAGAAGCCGCTGTTTAACGCAGGGCTTGCAGTCTATGGGCTCCCTTCTGTCGAACGAACAGGCAACCACAAGAAAACCGCATCAAACGCACAGCGGATGCAAACCACCCCGCGTCCAAGGCCGCCGCGAACTTTGGTTCACACAGTGGTCGATCCTCATCCCCTGCGTCAAGGCCAACAACAAAAAAAAAAAAAAAAAAAAAAACACAACAAAAAACACTGCAACAGGGTTGTAGGTCGAGGCTGGCGGTTTGGATTTCCGTGATGGTTTGCTCTACATTCTTAGCTAGGCAGCGGCACCCAGTTCATTCGAGGTCAGGCTTTGGCTGCTTCAGCTTTGTGAGATGCGCGGACTAATGGCGCGGGGCAAACCCATCATCCCTGACAGCTACAGCTCCTCTGTCAATAGCAGAGCACAGAAATTGGGACGTCACTTCCTAGTATGCTTTAACATGTCTAACAACGATTCCTCACCTGCATCAACGTCGTTGTTTCCGGCTGCGTAACCAGGAATCGAAGACGTCATGGCCGCCAAGAAACTTCGTCCTGATCCAAGGGCGGGCGCACCACTTTCCGGAACTCACGCGACCCCAATCAGTACGGCAGCGAGCTTGGGCAATCTGGCATATCATGTCTCACACACAGTGCGTGTACAACCCGTTTCTTCATGTGAGCGTATCGAACCCATAGTCGATTCATGCACTTAACCACTGCGACTGCACCATGGCTGTGCCCGTTGGCTTTTTCGGGCTTGGGCTGCTCCAGGCGTTTTTAAGGCGCTTGAGTTCCTCTCCTTTGCGCGCACCGTATCAATGGTGGTAAGCCCGCTGGCTTTGACCTCTGTGCCTTAGCGCGTGGCTGCCCACAACAGGTTTTCTTGTTGTCATCCCCGACCCGGATTATTACAATGGTACCTCACCCACCCCCGCCCTCTTTCGGTCAGAGGGAGTTAGAGCTTACCCTGTATACTTCCAGGGACCTACATAATAGTGACATAAGAGGTCCTAGTCTACCTAATTAAATGATTAGTCCCCTGGAAATATTGGCTTAGGGCACCCTCCCAATCGATTCGATATCCCCCCTTCCGACTCTGCGTCTACTCGCGTACTCGCGCGGTCTGCCTCGAGCAGCGCCGCCCTTGGCTAATTCGCAAGGCTTTCCCTTGCCAACCCTACGGCCCTAAGGACTCTCAGTTTAGGGTATTTGGGCACAAGGGCATTCTTCTATCTGCTGTGGGCAATTGAGCCTAAGTAAGGGATATACGGAGAGTGATCCCTAGACGGGGAACCCGAGGCTTATGTCCCCACCCTATCTCCCATCTGTAATTAATATCTGCATAATGCGTATACATGCATGTATATGTATTTACCTTGTTCTAGTAGCTAAGTAGCCTCACATTACCCAATTTTAGTATGTAAGTCCTGATCTACGGCAGAGCCCCAAAGCCTGAACCCAAACGTCAGAGGAGCACTGGGTTCGATGCGGTTCAGGGTAGGGTTTCGGGTTTAGTGCTTGGGGGGGGGGGTGTTTTGGAGGCAGTTAGGGGCTTGGGTTTTGTAAGAGGCTTGTTTTGGGTGTTTGGGCTATAGTGGGGCAAACCTATCCACTGGAATTCCTTCCTAGTGCAGGGTGGCCATGAAGACCCAGAAATCAGCTTCACTCCATAGCCAGGGCCCTCGGGGTTCGGGTTTAGTTCAAAGGGAGGGTGGTGTTTAGGGTTTAGGACGTGGCTTTATTCTTCAGCTTCCTGTGGCAATGGTCGTTTTCGTGACGAGTCCGCCACATCTGGGTCAACCCTGAATCCCAAACCCTTGGACATTCCAAAAACAAGTAAAGCCAAAGGACCATACGAATTAAGTGGCAACCAAACAAAAAAAAATTTTCCCAAGTACCCCTCATACTAAACCAAGAACAACTTCTGACTTCTGACTTCGCGGCCAGCGGTGCCGTCCAGTGTTTTGGCCTGCTCGCGCGCTTTGGCTGGACGTGCTCCACGCCAAAGCCGCGAGGCCCGTGGCGTTGGCAATGGCCCTTAGACCGCCACATGTAAACCTCGGATACAACTGGGTTTTGGTTTAGGGTATTAGGGTGGGGTTTTTTTTAGGGTTTAGGTTTAGGGTTTAGGGTTTAGTGTTTTAGGGTTTAGGGTTTAGGGTTTAGGTTTATGGAGTGTAGGTTTAGGGTTTAGGTTTAGGTTTAGGGTTTTAGGGTTTAGGGTTTAGGGTTTTAGGGTATTAGGTTTAGGGTTTTAGGTTAAGGTTTAAAGGGTTTTAGGGTACTAACCCAAGAGTAGAACCTAAGGAATCAAAAGGGATCCCTTTTTTGGTTTAGAAAGGGCTCACAATGGAATGAACCCGGGAGAAAAAAGGAACAAGGCCTACTCTGGGCCCAGGAAGAAGTGAAATGCAGTACGGCAGAGCCTGAAGCAACGCCCACAGTGTTAAATAGTAGTTTTTCAGGATGTAAAGTCTGCGTTGGAGGTTGCATCCCGAGATCTGATCATCGTGGGCCCCACAAGTGGGGGGACTCCGATTGTTCCAAGGAATCTACAAGGGGGTCTCTGATTTAAGACAATGCTGGATCGTTGGTCAATAGTTTAGGCTTAGTGAGACTGACATGCAGCATCTTGACTGATGAGAAGCGGCAGCACCGAGCCTTCGCCACCTGAGCGTGTTGACTTGGCTCCAGCAAACGTTACATGCGGGACAACACACACACCCACACACACAACGCACACTAAGCATGTAAGCAGCAACTCCGAAGCAAGCCATCTACCCCACCGCACCCCACCCCCCCTGCAAAAAAAAAAAACCTCGCACTTTCAAGTTGATCTTGAAACCCTGGAACAACTCCGCCCCAAAAACCTATCAAAGCCTCCCAATCGGGTCAAGCACTCCGGAGTGCACAGACATAGGCCAAAGCTTTCATAGAATAGTGAGCCTCTCTTTCGAGTTCGATTGAAACCTTTCGGGTTGTTTTGCTGTTTGTGTAGTGGTACAAGTCATCAAGTGGCTGACATCAACCTATACCCTAGGCCCTAAACCCTAAGACGTTTTGAACTCAAACAGCTTGGAGGATTGTTCAGGGGTCAGGGTCCTTGAATTGTAGGGCTGGCAGCCTGTCCTTGGTATGAAGGCTACCCCCTAAACCCTAAACCCTAAACCCGAAACCCTAAACCTGTGGGCGTTGAGGTGCTTGTAGGAAACCCGAAACATGAAGAACAGGGAAAACTAGTTCCGGCAGTAACCTCGGACGAACAAGGGTGCCCTTCTTTGTTAAATGGGGCTGAATTACAAGGGAAAACCATACCCCTCCCAAAAGAAGGAATAAGGTCTACTGGGCAATCCTAGCAAAGGCCTACTTGGAGTAGACCCTGGAAAAAAAGGGCACATACTTTTCAGGCAAAAGTAAGCATACCAGGAACCCAGAACCCGAAAAAGTAGTACAGGTTTATTCCCTACGGGTCCATGCACCTCATTATTACATCTTGGGCCCCAAAGTCCCCGATACAGGAAGTGCTTCAAGGCCCAGGGTATCCTGATTTTAGGTACATGACCCTTAGGCGTCCTCCAAAGCCCATTTGGAGCTCCCGTCAGTGGCGGTCTTGGCCGCAGAAGCGTGGAGACGATCCACCACAGTGCTAACGCCTCTCGCTTCCTGTGTAGAAGCCAGGGTTTTAAGGGTATAGGTTTAGGGTTTGGGTTTGGTGTTTAGGTTTTTATAATAGGGCTTAAGAAATTTTAGGGTTTAGGGTTTTGGTTTTAGCTCAGAGTTCGAGGTTTTGCCCCCTGAACCCCTAACCCTGCAATGATGCGTTCAAACCACGTAACCCCCATATAAATCCACAACATCCCTGCTTGCCCCGTAAGCCCTGTGAACCCTATAAACCCCATGAACCCTATAAGCACTTCAAAGCCTAAACCTTGCAAGAGCCCCTTGGCCCCCAAGTCCTCACCCCTTTGCCCTAACCCCTACTCCAAACCTAAAAACCCTAAACCCTGAACCCTGACAGGCCCCCGTGTGATGGGGATTGTTGGGGGGGGTGGGGGACACGAGGCTAGAGTTCAGGTTTTAGGGTCAAGAGGTCTCCCAGATTGCGTAAGCCTAAACCTATACCCCCTAAACTGGCCCTAACCCCAAACCCTGAACCAACCATAAAACCCTAACCCAAACCCTAACCCCTAATCCATTCCCCCTAAGATTAATACCCCCCTATATAAAAAATCCCCCGGCCCGCAAATACGATCCCGGGCTGGTCCCTATTGAAACCGCTACAAGTTAGGGGGATTATGGGGGTGGAGGCCTAAACCAAACCCTAAACCCTAACCCGAAACCCTAAAACCCTCGAACCCTAAACCTAACTAAAACCGGACCCTACCCCTCTCCAAGGGCTGCCGGGAGGACGGGCGGGTGTCTCGGACAAACGATACAAACCCCCCTAATACTAAAACCCATTTCGGGGTTTTTATAGCAATGGGGGGGGGGGGGAGGGGGGGGGGGCCTTTATATAGGGGGGGGGAATGAACTGGATTAAAACCCTAACCCCTAAGTTTCTTGCAAGCCGGAGGAATCAATATCGCAGCCACTGCAACCGCATAGCGACCCGACCCAGAGTCCAGTGGAGAGCCCCTTGCCTGGGGTTTAGGGTGGGTTTAGGGGTTTAGGGGGTTTTAGGGTTTAGAGGTTTAGTTTAGGGTTTTTAGGGTTGTTAGGGTTAGGTTTATGGTTTTTAGGTTTAAGGGTTTTAGGGTTAGGTTTAGGGTGTAGGGTTTGGGTTTAGGGGTTGTGTTTGGGTTTTGGGGTTGTGGGTTTGGGGTTTAGGGTTGTTTTTGGCGGGTTGAGGGTTGGATTTTTGGGGTGCGCCAAGGGGTTTAGGGCCTTGGGAATTTTGTAGTTTGCATAGGGTTCTGGCTTGGGTTTGCTGGGGATTACCGTTTAGGGGTTTGGGTGTTGAGAACCGTGTTCTACAGCGTAAGTCTGAGGAATCTGGGTTCAGAACGCGCCCCCTGAAATGCAAGGATGGGATCGGCAATGGACCAAGTGCCTGAGTCTTGCTTCCACCGCCAAAGACACGACCAAACTCTAAACTCTAACCCCTTTAGTCTGCACAATTGTTGGGGGGCACCATTTAACTGTCAGTTTATTCCTTACTGGGTTTAAGTATTTATAAACATGTAACATGATTTTCAACAATGCCCCAGCAGTGTTGCATTATGTTGCATCCACAGCGCTGCGAATCCACAGGAGCTCAACTCTAGGCTTGGGCCGAGCCACGGATCACTTGGGCCGAGCCACGGATCACGTCGGGAAAGGCGCCGCGATCCAGCGCCTCCTCGGCATCCTGAGTTCTGCCCTATAAACCTTACAGACCTTAAAATCCAAACCTGATGTTTTACGTACAGTGGCAACTTTGGGTATTCAGGGTTTAGGGCTTGACATGTAGACGGAGGATTGCAAAAGGGGGTTCAGAGTTTCGATTCTTTAGGGTCCTGCCGTGATACCTACTAGCACGTGGGGCTCTCATGTTTCCCGGGAATGGAAAGGGTTTAGGGTTTTGTTGAAAGGGGGGGGCGGGGGCAAGCAAGGGGCTCAATACAGAACAGTCGCAGGTGGCTCCTATATGATAGGGGCCTGAAAAATTAGAAGAGGGTTTGGGGGGTAAGCGGACAGAAGTCTGGTGCATCGAAGATGAAACAAGAGTGATTTGTACAGTGGCCAAAAAGGGAGATGCTTGTCATGAGGTGAGCAATATAGTACCTCGCTGTGGTTTGGGGGTAGTATATTTATATTAGAGGGACCAGAAGGGAATCATTCGGACCCATATTAGTATGTATTCCGACCCCTCTAGTTCTTGTCTTCTTAACCGTACATGGTTTATATAAGGCTCTTGTTCAAAACCTGCCACCGTCCTAGCATTCATTAAGTTTTCGGGGGTTTCCGGAGTCTAGCCGCGCCCCTGGGGTGCTAGAGGGACCTGAAGCAATCCAGACATGCCTCAACTCAACCGCAACAAACCAAGATCAACGGGGGAGGGGGGGGAGGGGGGGAGGGGGGGGAGAGGGGGGGAGGGAGGGGGGGGAGGGGAGGGGGGGGAGGGGGGGGAGGGGAGGGGGGGGAGGGGGGGGAGGGAGGGGGGGGAGGGGAGGGGGGGAGGGGGGGAGGGGGGAGAGGGGGAGGGGGGGGAATAAAAAACCCTCGGGGGGCTTGGACTCTTCCGTGCTATGTGACGCGGGGTTGGTGGTTGGTTCTTGCGGTGTTCGCGGGGTTGCGCGGGGTTGCGCGGGGTGCGCGGGGTTCGCGGGGTTCGCGGGGTGCGGGGTTGCGCGGGGGTTGCGCGGGGTGCGCGGGGTAAACGGGGTTGTGCGGGGTCGCGGGCGGGGTTGCGCGGGGTTTCGCGGGGTTCGCGGGGTTCCGCGGGGTTGCGGGGTGCGCGGGGTTCGCGGGGTTGCGCGGGGTTGCGGGGTGCGCGGGGTTCGCGGGTTACGGTTCCGCGGGGTTCGCGGGGTTGCGCGGGGTTCGCGGGGTTGTGCAAGTTGTGCGGGGTTCCGCGGGTTCCGCGGGGTCCGCGGGGTTCCGCGGGGTTGCGGGGTTCTGCAGGGTTGGGTTGCGCGGGGTCCGCGGGGTAGGGTCCACGGCTTCAATTATACAACAAAAGCTATTGTCACATAGTCCGGAACAGTCTTAATTTTCGGGGGGTGAGGGGGGGGAGGGGGGGGGAGGGGGGGAGGGGGGGGAGGGGGGGGGAGAGGGGGGGGGGGAGGGGGGGGAGGGGGGGGGGGGGGGGGAGGGTGGGGAGGGGGGGGGGGGGGGGGAGGGGGGGGGGGGGGGGGAGGGGGGGAGGGGGGGGAGGGGGGGGGAGGGGGGGGAGGGGGGGGAGGGGGGGAGGGGGGGGGAGGGGGGGGAGGGGGGGAGGGGGAGGGAGGGGGAGGAGGGGGGGGGAGGAGGGGGGGGAGGGGGGGGAGGGGGGGGAGGGGGGGGAGGGGGGGGGGAGGGGGAGGGGGGGGGGGGGGGGTGGGGGGGGAGGGGGGGGATTGGAAATGTCTCGTGCGCTCAGCTCTCGATGTTCCGAAAGTGAACAGAACAATCTTGCAACGGAAGGTGCGCCAATGGTGAAGCAAAGGTAGTGCGTGTAGCCTGCCTCAGCTGGTCGCAAGCAGCTCGTCAGCAGCTTGCGTGCTGCTCGAAACTCTAAACCCATAAACCCTGAAGCTTAAACCCTAAAGCCCTGGGCCGTGCTGAAGCTTGTTTCGGTAGTACGGCCAAGACCTTCGGGCCTTCGGAAGTTCTAAATCCTACGAGCCGAACCCCAAACCCCTTTACCCTCAACGCTGAGCTTTCCGTATCCCCACCTCTCTCGCGAGAGTTTTTGCTGTAATATAGGGGTCGGAGTAAACTAAGTACGAATAATATTCCCCTATGGTCCCTTTGTGTAATCATACACAAATACCCCCCCCCCCCCAAAAAAAAAAAAAGTATTCCAGCTCTTCAGGCCCCTATATTAGGGTGTTGAGATAAGGTTCTTGGCTGCACTCAGGAGGGTAGCTATAAATTAAACTTTTAGCTGCCTTAATAAGAAACCCAGTAAACCCAAAAAAGGTAAGGATCTAATGTTTCAGTACCCTAAACCCTAAACCCTAAACCCTCAACCCTAAACCCTAAACCCTAAACCCTAAACCCTAGGGTGTTGAGATAGGTTGAAAGCCCGGCTTGGCGCGGCGCACTGAAGCCGCTGCGACCGCCCTGGGGCTGTAGCTTGCCAGAGAAGATGACCTCCCGACCCCAGGCCCCAAGCCCTAAACCCCCAAATTTAGGGTTTAGGGTTTAGGGTTTAGGGTTTAGCTGCAGCTTGCCAGAGAAGATGACCTCCCAACCCCAGGCCCCAACCCCTAAACTCCCAAACCTCTCTCCCTAAGCCCCGAAATTTTGGGTTTAGCTTCGAGAGGGCTCAGGAAATTTGACCCCTAAGTAGCAGGATAGAATCGTTTGGGGTGTTGGGCGGCTCAGGGCTTTCTTGGTGTCTTTACGGGTTTGGGAGTTGGTGCTTCGGGGCCGTCAAGATCTTAGGCTGCCAAAGTTACCTAGACCCTAAGCTGCACAAGCCACTGAAGCTTGGAGATTCAGGGGTTGGGATGTTTCCCCTTTTACGAACAGTCCTTAATAGGGATTAAAGTGCCCCCGATGAAAATCCCGATAAAGAACGGTAAGTATAAGGGGGAACATCCCAACCTACACCCCAAACCCTAAACCCTAAACCCTCAACCCTCAACCCTATACCATATACCCTAAACCCTAAAACTTAAACCCTAAACCCTAAACCCTAATAAAGGGAAACATCCCAATCTAGGGTTTGGTAGCTTTCTGCCCTGGTTGAAAGCCCTCCGGGCCTACTGAAATCTGACGAGAAACCCGGTGCCAGAGGAGCCGCGCTCGGGGCCTCGGTGCGAAGAGGTTTTAGGGTTTAGGGTTTAGGGTTTATAGGGTTTAGGCCACACTGACTTCACCCAAAACCCAAAACCCTAAAGCCCTAAATCATCGAACAAACTCCTTGGTCTCCTTTTGGGGTTCCTATGATAATACGGAGCATTGTTTAGGGTTTAGGGTTTCAGTTTAGGGTTTCGGTTTTAGGATTTAGGATTTGGGGTTTAGGGTTTAGGACTGGGTTCCGTGGGTTGAAAGTTTGGGCTTTGGTGCGCCCAAATTCGAAACCCAAACTCCAAACCCTTGTTTCAGAGGGAGGGCTGGAGATATGCGGGAACAGGTGGAACCAAACACATGGTATCTATTTGTTGAAGGTTTCAGAACACACATGCTGGGCGCGTGTCACTTTAAGGTCGGCCCCCGAGGACAGGTTTCAAAACCAAAGCTGCCTGCTTTCTCCCGAAGAACCGAAGCCAAAGGATCTGCAAGTAATCTCATTTAGATTAAAGTCCTAAGCCCGAAACCCGAAACCTAAACCCCCAAACCTCCCAAAGCCCTGAAGAACCTCACATTTCGTGCCTTAGAGAGATCCCTGAACCCCAAACCCCCAAAACCTCCTGAGGCCCTAAAGAACCTCACCTTTCGTTCCCGCTAAACCCTAAACCCTAAACCCTAAACCCAAAACCCTAAACCCTCAACCCTAAACCCTAAACCCTAAATCCTAACTGGGAGAACCCTGAGTCCCAGACACCTGGGAGGCAGCTGCTTGGGCCAGATGTGCTTTGTCCAGCCACTGCCAGTAGCCGCCACCAGAGGCCTTCCGCCCATGCTGGCCATCGCGGGTCACCTGCTTAGGGTTTAGGGTTTAGGGTTTAGGGTTTAGGGTTTAGGGTTTAGGGTTTAGGGTTTAGGGTTTGGGTTTGGGGTTTAGGGTTTCGGGTTTAGGGCTAGGAATGGACAAGGGTGTCCTTTCAAGGGGCTCACAGGGAAGCTATGCCCGAAAAAAGGGAATAAGGGCCTACTCTGGGTCCTAGTAGTTGGGGTTTAGGGTTGGAGGGTTTGAGGATATTCTAAACCCACGGGCTCTAAGGCCCTAAAGCCTATACGGTTAGGGTTTGGGGTTCATGTAAGGCCTACGGAGGCCAAGAAGCCTGAATATTTCGGAAACCTAAACCTAAACCTTAAAACCCTGAATCATGGGCCCTTTTAAAAGGGTACCCTTCATATAAGGCGGCGTGATCAGAAGAGAAGGGGTCTCTGGGGCCCTCCGTCTCGGGCTATACGAGCTTGGGAGGCTTTCCTTTTCTGTTTATAAATAGGGGTTTAGGGTTTGAGGTTTAGGGTTGTATGATTTCATGCTTGTAAGGGTTGTGAGGACTAAAAAATCTAGGGTTTGTAGGGTGTCGGGTGTGTTTCTCTGTGGGGGTGTCGGGCCCTGCGCACTTCACGCGCCTTCAGCCAAGGATCTCAAAGCGAGCAACATCTATACATATATATATATATATATTGTGAACGCAACGAACCCAGAAACAACGGACAACACCTAAACCCGAAAATTTGCTCTAAAACCCAAAAAACGCCGAACAACCCATAACCCTAAACCCTGAACCCTAAACCCTGAAGCCTAAGCCCTAAACCCTAAGACCAAGATCAACCACCAACACCTCTAAACCTCGGGCCCAGAAACCTCAACCCCCCACCCTCGCCAGCTTCGGGGTGCCTTCACATCCGTTTGCATGAAGATGGCGCGCCCATCTTCTGGTAGAGCCTTTAGGGTTTAGGGTTTAGGATTTAGGGTTTAGGGTTCAGGGTTTAGGATTTAAACACTTTAAACGGGTAAGCTCTAAAAACCCTGTGAGTCCCTTCTCCCCACCCCCCACTGCCCCCCATCCATCCCCCCGAAGCCTCAACACGATGGGGCCATTGATGTCGGGTCTTGAGTGCCTCAACAAAGTATCATGTTTACTACTGTACCACTAGCATTGCTAGTACTACTATGATTTACTTTGGATATTACGAGCATTGTTCTTGCTAGCTATTACGAGCTTTGTTCTTGCTAGCTATGATGATTATTGCCATGATTGGTTTCATTTGTTGTGACTATTGATGTTGTGAATACAATTTCGAGGTTTGTTCATCTTTAGCTTCATGGTTTGGGAGGGGGTCTTGCGGTTCTTGCGCTGTCGGAGGTTCTTGCATCTTGCACAAGAAGGCCCAAAACAGACAGAGAGGTCAACGCCAACAACCGCAGGGCCTAAATCTTAAGGCGGGGGGGGGGGGGGGGGGGGGGGGGGGGACCTGCTTGTGTCTTTGTTCCCCACATCTCTCTCCCTCTCTCCCTCCCTCTTTCTCTTTATCTTTATCTTTCTCTTTCTCTTTCTCTTTCTCTTTCTCTTTCTCTTTCGCTTTCTCTTTCTCTTTCTCTTTCTCTTTCTCTTTCTCTTTCTCTTTCTCTTTCTCTTTCTCTTTCTCTTTCTCTTTCTCTTTCTCTTTCGTTGTCTCGCTCTCTCTCTCTCTCTACATACATACATACATGCATGCATGCATGCATGCATGCATGCATGCATGCATACAGTACATGCATACATACAGACGTCTGTGACCGTATGTGTATATATATATATATGTATATAGTTTTGGTATATACATACCTGGGTATCTACAATGTAGACCATTAGTCAAATGCGTATATTGGCATCCTTTCTTGTTATTTTCATGACGCGCGCACACTGTGCGCTGCGCGCACCCACACAGACACAACCCTAAACCCAAAACCCTAAACCCTAAACCCCACACCCTAAACCCTAAACCCGAAAAAACCATCTCTGGCCTCCAGGATGAGCTTGACCACCATTTGAAACCACTCGGTGTAGCCTGGGCGAGGGTTGCTCCCAACAGCCTAAGGTTCATGATTTGGGGGTTCTTCTGCAGGAGTGAGGGGCCTCTATATATTGAGTGAAACATGTCCTCAATGTCATGACTGAGACAGTAGACTACAGCTCCTACAGCCATGACCCAGAAACTCAGCAAACCCTGAGCTCAGATGAGCCTAAAAATCCTCTGACAAATGCTTCTAAACATGAACCTCTTAAATTCGATAAGGGCAAATATAAAAAATCCAACGGGCCTACCTAGTAAGCCACCAAAACCCTACACACCTGGAACCGTCAACTCTCCCCTCCAAAATCAACAACATGCGCGCGAGCCATTCTACATCGGCTTATGTTGAAAACAACCCTAAACCCTAAACCCTAAACCCTAAACCCTAAACCCTAAACCCTAAACGCAAATTGAACTCCACCAGGAAGAGCCTGCAACCCCGGAATTTTTGCCCACTTCGAGCGTCTGAGTGTGCGGCCTTTGACGCCCATCTTGCTGTCCAGCTCGTGGATGTCTGGAACCCCTTTCAGTACTTGGCTGCACTCAGGAGGGTAGCTATAAATCAAACTTTTAGCTTAATAAGAAGCCCAATAAACCCAAAAAAGGTAAGGATCTAAAGTTACAGCAAAGTACCACAAAGAGTAAGAAGGCTGGGAGATGATAGACGGGCTTATTATAGGGTTCTTAAGGGACGGGGTAGGGTTGTGGGTTTAGGGTTTACAGTTTAGTAGAACCCTGAAGCCCTAGAACTCCTAAACCCCTAGATCCCTAAAAAACCTCGACAACAACTCAGACCCTAAAGCCCCTAGAGGCTCAACCCTATTCCCCTAAAACCCTCAAAACGCTAAACCCCTAAAGCCCTAAATTCACCCCAAACCCCAAACCCCAAACCCCAAACCCCAAACCCCAAACCCCAAACCCCAAACCCCAAACCCTAATCCCTAAACCCTAAACCCTAGCCCAAAACCCTAAACCCTAAACCCTAAACCACAAACCCAAAAACCCTAAACCCTATGAGGCCGCCACCCGTCAGCACACCAGAGCCCACTGGCAGCTTGGCACCCTGGAGCCACGGAATGGCATCCTCCGTTGGGTTTAGGGTTTAGGGTTTAGGGTTTAGGGTTTAGGGTTTAGGGTTTAGGGTTTAGGGTTTAGGGTTTCGGGTTTCGGGCTTAGGGTTTAGGGTTTAGGGCTCAGGACGCTCGGCCTTCCGGGTTTTAGGGCTTTAGGGCACGGGTGTTAGGGTGTTAGGGTTTTGAGGTTTTAGGGTGTTAGGCTCTAGGCTTTTGGGGTTTTAGGGTTTCAGGGTAGAGTTTAAGGTTTAGGGCCCAAAATGAACCCCCAAGTTCAAAGTTGAAGCTTGAAGGCGCCACTGGCTAGGTCTTGCCAGCGTGGTTGGGGGCTTCATGGGGCTTATACAACGACGCCAAAGCCCATAAACCCTGCAGGCCCCTTTACAGAGTTGATAGGCCTGATAATAGCGGATTCAGAGGTTTCTGCCGTAGACCCTTAGCTCATGAGGTGACGCGGCTTACATGATAGTGCCTCCTGAATGCAGAAATCTCGATCTAGGCCAACCGCCGATCTCAACTTTCCGAAGTACTCCCCCAAGCCAACGGCCGAAACCCCAAGTCTCAAAACTCCCGAAGCGCCTAACATACTCAAGCCTTCTGTGTCGAAACTCGACGAAGATGCTAAGTAAACGGCAGTGAATTGAACCTTATATTGGAGCCTTACTCGCAGACAACACCACATTTTCGAACTCAGGCCCCATAAGAATCTCAAGCTTCAAACCCTAAACCCTAAACCCTAAACCCTAATAAAACCCTATACTCTATACCCAATAACGAAAAGAAAGGAGACTCACGCCTTGCATAGGACCTCGCGCTCAAGCTGAGGCGGCGCGCCTGCTAAGAATTAAAAAGTCCGGGTTCCTTTAGGGTTTAGGGTTTAGGGTTTAAGGTTTAAGGTTTAGGGTTTAGAGTTTAGGGTGTAGGGTTCCTTTTGGGCAAAAGGCTCCTGAAGAAGCCCCACGTCCGTACGAACAACATACACAGAAACCCGATTGACAGGCCCTAAAGCCTAGACCGTGAGTTTTTGGATCTCAGTGATAACCTAAATCCCGAAACCCTAAACCCTATACACCCAAAATCAACCCTAAACCCTCTCAGCTTCAAGGTGTCACAGAACCAACCGATCCAGAGCCTTTCTTGGGCGTCCCTAAACCCTAAACCCTAAACCCTAAACCCTAAACCCTAAACCCTAAACCCTAAACCCGAAACCAAAAACCCTAAACCACCTTTAGAGTCCACCTGCAACTGCAAAGCACCCACGAGGCTGGGCTGCTTCTGTAGAACGTACTCTTTGCACATCCACCCATCTGTCTACATATCTACAAAGACATGCTGGCTTCTCTGTGCTCCATGTGTTTCCTTGCTTCGGAGTCGAGAGAGGCAGAAAAGACGAAAATAAAGAGAGTCAGAAAGAACGAAAAGAACAGAAGGAGATGACAAAGACACAAGGAAGGAACGAACGACGCAACGAGAACATGACAGAAAAATAAAGAACGCAAAAATGCAATACCCATACGCATGTGTGTATTTGTTTGTCTGAAATCTTAAAGATGTTACGGTGACAGGTCCGAGGGCACATTGGAGGTCTAAGACCCCTGCGGCCTTGTCTCGCGAGGCTGGCATCTGCTGATCCCCGTGGCAAATACCTGCAGCGGGGGCATCCTAGTTGCATGTACGGTGAAGTACGTAGAACCCTAAACCCTAAACCCCAAACCCCAAACCCTAAACCCTAAATCCGAAACAAATAGATATGGATATAAGGTTACGGGAGGCAGCACTTCTTGTCTGAGCTACAAGCCCCTATCTAAGAGTGCACTTGCGAAGGGCTTTCGGGGTTGTTTGACTTTGGGGGGTTTAGGGTTTAGGGTTTAGGGTTTAGGGTTTAGGGTTTAGGGTTTAGGGTTTTGGGGGGTGGGGGGGTGGATTGCAGAACCCGCTCTCCACAACAGCACCTAAACCCTCAAGCCTGTGAAATCCAGAAAGCCTTGTGCATGAGCTGCCGAAACAAGCCTAAGTCAACCCACACAAAACTCATCCCCCTCAAACCGGAAAACCCTCAAAATCCGATAAGCCCCTGGAAGCCTTTTCAAGACTTCAAAAGCCCTTTCTCAGAAGGCCCCTCAAGCCATCAACAAGGTGACAAGCCACTGCCGTGGTTTCGGCTTGCGTGGACTGGACCTGGCGCCCGCCTGAGCAGTGGCGAGACCAAAGATTACCTTGGGGTAGAGTTGGGAGGTTCCCAAGGGTTTTGAGGTTTAGGGTTCAAGGCTCAGGGTTTTGGGTTTAGGGTTGGGATGTTCGCCCTTGTACTAGCAGTCCTGAATGGGGATTATAGTACCCCCCCCCCCCCCTGTTATAATCCCTATTAAGGATGGTTCGCATAAGGGGGAACATCCCAACGGGTACGTACCCTAGGAATTGAAACAAGGGTGCCCTTTTTGGTTTACAGGGGCCCAGAAGGGAACTGAAACCCTGAAGAAGAGAATAGGGGACTACTCTGGTATGCTAGGTCGAGCTCCGGTGCATTCTGCGACTTTTTTTCTGGAGATTGGCAAGGCTTTTGAGGCTTAGGATTTTGCGGGGTTTGGTTTAGAGGTTTGGGGAGTTGGGATTTTGGGCTTTGAGTTTTGGGTTTTTTGGGTGTTAGGTTTGGGATTTGTGCTTCCGGGACTCGAGCCCCCTCCCCCCAGGATCCAAGCCCCCCGCCCCCATATTCTGTATGTAGGGGGGGTTGATTTTCAGGGAAAGGGTACTCGTGTTTCAAGTTTTGGGGGTTTTGGTGTTCAGTGTTCTCCGCCTCAGAAGCGCCCAGGCATCTCATGTTTGTGCTTCGTGAACTCCGGCAGCAGCCATGGAAAGCTGAATTACAGTGGAAACCACTATATAAGAAACCGTTGCATAGGAAACTTAGCCCCTAGATCCGCGGATTTTGGGCTATTCGCGGTTGCTTTTTGTCTGGCTTCATGAAGCCTGCCATGTAGTGAAGGCAAGGTGCGCTAAAGTTGCGCTATCCGTAAACCGAATCTTTTCTCTGAGTCTCCGGCTCTGGCGCCTGTCCGGCGGCCTGTAAGAAGCCACGCCAGACCTGCTTAAGGGCCTCGGGTTAGAGTTGAACAGTTCCTAATCAAGAACTAGGTAAGCTATAGAGTCCTTAAAGGAGGGGGGTTCAAGGGGGATATGTAACCCAAGGCCCCCGAATACTCTCTACTACTCCCAAAGGCTCCCTGGGCTTGCCTAAGGTTCTCCAGGTACCTACCCTCCATGAACCCCCTCCCTCCCTTAAGGACCCTATAATTTTCGGTTCAGGGCTTCAGGTCTGGGGGTTTAGGGCTAAGGGCTTGGAGTTTACGACCCTATAAATCAAGGTTCTATGCGGACCCGCCCACAAGGAGGAAAGTCAGGCTTTCTCAGGGCGCCCACAGATGTCGACGGTTTCTCAGGGAATATTGGAATCAACCTAAACCCTAAACCCTAAACCCTAAATCTAAACCCTAAGCCCTAAACCCTAAACCCGAAAGCAGGGCTCACGGTTGTAACAGTTCATCCAGGTCGACCCGGGCAGTGCTTGCAAGGTTTCCTGTTGAGATGGGCATGCTTCAGGTTCAGGACTAGCATACACAAACGTGACGCTTTCGATTGCTCGGCGGGTAAGGCCCGGAACTCATACCTTGGGGCTCAAAAGGGTTCATGGCCCATGTACCTGAGTAGGAATTTTAGTCGTATGGGGCATGTGCCCCCCCCCCCCCCCCCGTACCACTCCTCAACCCTAAGCCCTTACCACCCCTAAACCCTAAACCCTCAACCCTCAACCCTCAACCCTAAACCCTAACCCTAAGCCTAAACCCTAAACCCTAAGCCCTAAACCCTAAACCCTAAACCCCAATCTTAGAGCTCATTGCGTCCCCAAGGTAAAGACTGCAACAACGCGTAAACCGGACCCCCCCTAGGGATGCAGAAAGCCACGCAATCCCTTACCCTCTCTCCAGTTGAAGGCATAGGGTTGAGGGTTAAGGGTTAAGGGTTTGGGCTTGGGGTTTAGGGTTTGGGCTTGGGGTTAAGGGTTTGGGGTGACCTAAAACCCTAAACCCTCAACCCTAAACCCCACACCCCAAACCCTAAACCCGAAACCCTAAACACTACCCCCAAACCCAGGCACCAGCTCCGAAGCCGCATCCCAGCACAAAAGGGGTCAGCCACCATGGCATGTTTGGGGTTTAGAGTGCTTAGGGATTAGGGTTTGTTTTGGGTTTAGGGTTTAGGGATTAGGGATTAGGGATTAGGGTTTAGGGTTTACGGTTTAGGGCTTCGGGCTTAGGGCTTAAGGCTTCGGGCTTAGGGCTTAGGGTTTGGGGTTTAGGGTTTAGACCCCTACAGCAGCCTTGGTACTCATGATTGTTGTGCTAGGCATCGCAACTACCCGGGCTCGGGTCTGCTAATTTCACCGGTGCTAGTTGTACAAACCCCGATTTTGGGCCCTGGTAACCCGATGATTAGGTCCCGTCCCTGGAAGTAACGGGAAAGAACCAGCATGGCTTTTGCTGACGACGTGCGGTTTTTGGCTTTCGCTGGCTTGAGGGTTGGGGGGCGCAGGGCTTACCTGCGCCGGCGAGACCAGACTTGTATGGTGGAGGACCCTCAGCCATACACACCCTAAGCCCCACCCTGAAAATAATCCCTAAACCATACAAACCCTAAGCCCTGAACCCTAAATGCTACGAACCCAGTAAATTAGTAAACCCTATAAACTCTGCAAACCCCCTAAACCCTTTAAAACCTCTAAACCCTCTAAACCCTCTAAGCCCCATAAACCCCATAAACCCTCTAAACCCTCTAAGCCCCATAAACCCCATAAACCCTATAAACCATATAAACCCTATAAACCCTCTAAACCCTGACCCTGAAAACCCTAAACTCCGAAGCCTATAAACCCTCCAAGCATGGGAGGCTCATCGGCCGAAACCCGTCAGGGTATGGCTCGTCTAGGGTTTAGGCCTTTGAGGTTGGAGGTAAAACGATCTCCGTATTTACAGCTACTTCATCATAAAAAGTTCTTAAGGGCCCGAGTACCCTATACTATGCCATAAACGCTACGTAAGCCCTAAGCCCCATCCCCCAAACGCAAAGACGTGCTTTCTGAGCTGAGCGGTCAAGGAATCATGGATGAGGGCCCTACCTGGGTCTACAGTTACCAGCGTACGAGTAGCAGGATCCAAATGATAATCCCAAACAGGGAACACCAAGAATATAGTAGGAAGATCAAGGGAACATATAAGGACCCTAGTAGGTATATTCCTTTTACATGCCCCCTCTATTCTTCGGGTTTCCAGTTTGGGGTTCCCATGAAAGTCCCTTAAACGGTGTTCACAGTTCAGGCGCTATGACACATGTGTCGGCTGGGTATTGGGTTGCAGCTCATGCCTGAACACTAGCATCGCCCAAACCCTAAAACCCTGAACCCTAAACCCAAAACCTAAACCGAAGGTCGCTGTTTTGGCACGGTGTCGTTGACATCGCATGGTCCTTGTAACACAGGCCTGCCATCCTTCACCCACTGGGCCACTGGCATCTCATTGAAAAAGCTATAAACAAACCTTCTACGCACCCAAACCTGCACAGCCCTGTCAAGAGGGGATCTAAGGGTAGTTTGATGGGCCCTTAACTTGTTTCCTGCTTCTAAGGCAAGCAATACACCTAGCAACACAAGGTTTAGGGTTTAGGGTTTAGGGTTTAGGGTTTAGGGTTTAGTAAGCATGCAGCCTGCATGCGCGCAACGGGTGCGTATCTATTCAGCTAGGTATGAAACGATGCTGTCCGGCGTGCACTGGCGAACCGCCGGTGGAAATGGCTTCGAAGGTACCGGCGAATCTCTCGGGGTAGTTCTTTAACCCTGAACCCTAAACCCTAAACCCCATACCCTAAGCCCTAAACCAATAATGATATGATGTAAACCGACAGATGCAGCTCCCCAAAATAGGCCTGCCATTGCCAGGTCCGCCGCGCCGCTGGAACTTTCTATGACATCTATCTCCATCGAGAGAATTGGGTGTGTCTGAAAAGCCTGCAGTGAGGCCCCGCCCCCTGAGCCTTACGGGGGCGCTTAAGCCCAAATCCCAAACCTAAATCCAATCCCGCCCCTCCAAGTTATAAGTAGGGTTCTAAGGCCCCTGGACTGGGTTATAAAGCCGATCGCTTAGGATGTATGTCAATTAACTACACTTCGAATAAAGGGGGAGGAGCCTTCCTGTTGAATCCCACATCTGAAACCCTAAATCCTTGCGACTGATCTCGGAATCCCTAAACCCTAAACCCTAAACCTGAAATTTTCAACCCTAAACCCTAAACCCTAAACCCTAAACCCTAAACCCTAAACCCTAAACCCTAAACCCTAAACCCTAAACCCTAAACCCTAAACCCTAAACCCTAAACCCTAAACCTGAACCTTAAACTCCCAACCCTAAACCCCATGACGAAGACACACCCGTTTCCAAGATCGAGAGGCGCTCCGGCAGTTGAGGATTCTGAAAGCGCGTTCTTTTGTTTTGTTTTCTAAAGCTTTTTCCAGCCAGGGCAGGGGGGTTTCAGAGGTTTGGGCTTAAGGTTTAGGTTAGTAGGGTCTTAGGTTTAGGGTTCAGAGGCTTAAGGTTTCGGGTATTAGGGTTTGGGGTTTAAGGGTTTTGGGGCCTTTTGGGGCTTTTAAGTCTTCGCTGCTTTCTCAACTCGGAACGCATGTTCATTAGCACATGGCAGAGCAGACACCGATGAGGACCTTATGGGCCCTGTAGCGCAGTACAGCCACGCAAAACCCCTAAACCCTAAACAGCCTGAAACATCCCCAAACCTCTGAACACCCCAAGTCCTCGACACGCTGAACACCCTTAAACCGAAGCAATCCTCACCCTAAACCCTAAACCCTAGACCCTAGACCCTACACCCTACACCCTAAACCCTATAGGACCTCAAGGTTGTAGGCCTGAAGGGGTCCCTTCATGGAACAGCTCCTCGACCTCCAGAAGGGGCTAGGGCTACAAGGAGGGGCCCCCCCTAGCTATAAGTAGAGTTATAAGGACCCTAAATTGGGTTATAACGATCCTAACTTAGGTTACAAGTCCCTTAACTATAGTTAGTATAGTAAGGGGGCCCCTCCTTGTATGGGGTTATAAAAACCTCGAAACCTAAAGACCCCCCGTAAGCCCCTCAACTCAAAAGTAGCCTCGCCCACAAGAAAATGTTGGAGATCCTACTGCAAAGCCTAGAAACCCTGCAACCCCCTACGCCCCAAGCCCTAAACCCTAAACCCTAAACCCTAAACCCTAAACCTAAACCCTAAACCCTAAGCCCTAAACCCTAAACCCTAAACCCTAAACCCTAAACCCTAAACCCTAAACCCTAAACCCTAAACCCTAAACCCTAACTCGAAACAGCCATGGCCCTGCCAAAGATCCTCATGCTTTTCAGGCTTAGCGCCTGGGAGGCGGCGAAGCGTGACGCAGGAAGATCGGAGCCTCCCGCAAGGTCACTCCGACCCCTATACCCTCGGGTCCTATACCCTCGGGTTTAGGGTTTAGGGTTTAGGGTTTAGGGTTTCGGGTTTCTACTTCCAGGGACCTAATATTTTTGAGTTACAAGAGCCCCTTAAGGATGCAATATGTCGGTCCCTGGAAGTGGTATAGTCCAAGGTTCAGGGTGTTGCCGGCCATTGGGGGCTTTCGCTTTCGGGATGTCAAGTTTCGATTTGTTGTTTATTTGACTTCAATTTATTTACTATTTTTTGTGCTTTGTTTTTTTCTGGGGGGGGGGGTTGGAAGTACGGATATCCATAGGAAAACCGGTGCCGTTTGGGGTCAAACCGGATTCAGATTCCAATGGGAAGCGGTCCCTGTACAGAAGCTACTGGGAGCTCCGGGTTGAGGGTTTAGGGTTTAGGGTTTAGGGGTGCCGGGGTTGGGTGTTGGGGTTCGGGTTTGCAGGCAATCCCTACACCCTAAACCCTTCAGGGTTTACGCCCTTTCGGGCTCTGTGATATCTTCATTAACGACCCCCTGGAACCAAAGGCCATACCTTGAGTTCCCAAGGCCTACATTTCTTGTAGGTTGCTTGGCTGCCTCAGACTCCAATTGGGGTCTGCGCGTGGTTTCTTTAAATCACTGGCCCGTTTCGCGCCCTAAATCCTAACACAAGCCCCATAGGGTGTAAGTTTAGGCTTCAGGGTTTAGGGTTACATGGGCCCTAAACCCTAAACCCTAAACCCTAAACCCTAAACCCTAAACCCTAAACCCTAAACCCTAAACCCTAAACCCTAAACCCTAAACCCTAAACCCTAAACCCTAAACCCTAAACCCTAAACCCTTACGATGTGATGTAGACGGTTTTGTGGCACCTTGAGCCTGGGAGAGAACTTTGCCTGTAGTCGTAGACTTGGGGTTGAGGATTCGGGGCATACATAGAGTTTAGAGTTTAGGGTTTAGGGTTTAGGGTTTAGGGTTTAGGGTTTAGGGTTTAGGGTTTAGGGTTTGGGGCTGAAGTCTTTTCGGGTCTTCTAGGCCTTGAGGCGCGCGGGTTTAAGAGTTCTAGAGGGCTTATAGGATAATCGTGGTACCTCCGAACACAGGTGCAACAACGGCGTGTCCTTTTCCGGCAGTATCCGTCTTGGCTGGGTTCTTTCGCTCAGCACGCCGTGAGTGAACAAGTTTAGGCAAAAGGGGGCTCTTGATGGGGAATTTGAGAGACTTTAGGTCCCTAGGTTCAGAGGCTTTCGGGTTTACGACTTAGGGCAAGTAGTCCCTTCCCCCCCCCCCTTCCACCACCAACAAAAAATCTTCCATCTCTTCCTGATGGGTTAAGACAGGGATTCTTATTTTTGAGGGGGTTCTTAAGCAAAAAGTAGATCAGAAGAGAGGGGCCTGATACTGTTGAACCCAACGCGGCGACTGTTGAGCGAAGGTTGCGCTGCGCTTAGGGTTTGGGTTCAGCAACGGGTTGGAGGTTTAGAGTTTATAGGGTTTATTGGGGTTATGGGGGTTATAGGGGTTGAAGGGCTATAAGGTTTATGGGGCTTATGGGGCCTATACGGCTTGTAGGGTGCTTAGGGTTTGTAGGGATTGTAGGACGTATGCTACCAAAGATTTCGGCGAATGCTGAACGAAGGTTGCACTGGGCGCTCACGTCTGTACAGGAGCGTCTCATCAGCGTGCTCGGCGGAGAGGGCCTAAGAGTCCAGCTTTCAGGGTAGTCATCCTAAACCCTAAACCCAACTGCAAGCCCTAAATCCTAAACCCTAATCCCTAAACCCTGATTCCTAGGCCTAAACCCTATAAATATCTACATCATTGATGGCAGGACATGTGCTGCAGTGACCCTCCCAAGCTTCAAAATATCATGCGGATGAAACCGTCTTGGAGCAAGCCGGGCCGGAACGTCTTCTCTGAATATACAAACTCGAGAAGCCCATCAAGGCTAGAACGAGGATTTTGCTCTTTACGTGTCCCCAAAAATGCGAGGTGAAGCCTGATGGATGAATGTCCCGGCATCAGAGGCCCAAGCCAGTGGATCCGACATTGCGTATTTTGCAGGGTTTCAGAAAGCTGGATCCCCAATGAGGCTCCACTTGACTGTTGTAAACTGAGGGCGTAAACCCTAAACCCTAAACCCTAAACCCTAGACCCTAAACCCTAAACCCTAAACCCAAAACCCTAAACCCTGGTTTAACTAAATGGGTTGCCCGGAGAGCTGCTTCCGAAACCCCAGAAACGATCGTTAAACGATGGGCCATGCACCGACATGGCCGTACGAGGTGACGCAGCATCGGGACCAAAGAGAGATGCTGTTCACATATCCCGAAGGGTCTAAGGACTCTTATTTTGGGGCATTTGGGCCCAAAAGGCCTTCCAATGGGAGGTTTTTGGGCTATTTTGCGCATAAGGGTTTGGGCATTCATAGGAGGGCGCAGGAGGGTTCCTGAAGAGTGACATCTCTAGCAAGTGCGATGTCATGGTGACCAACAGGTACATGGAAACAGACAACACATGGATAGCAACAGAAAGGGACGAAAACGACAACAAGTCCAAGTAGTAATGGAATGACACGCTGGTCTCGGTTGCTAGTACGGTCGTGGACGCTGGTGGTGGTCGCCGGGGATGACGGTGTTGGTGGCCCCTTACGGCAGGGTTTAGGGTTTAGGGTTTAGGGTTTAAGGTTTAGGGTTTAGGTTTTAGGGTTTAGGGTCAGCCACTTGAAGTGATGACGCTCAGCATGTCTCCCGGGAGCTGTCCCTACTTGCTGCAGCCCCATTCTCGACGCAAAAGACTGAGCCGCAAACCCTAAACCGCCTGACTCCGGATGGAGCGAGAATTAAACCAGCCTCCTGCCTTTTCTGTGCTCTACAGCTGCTCCTGAAGAACGGCCCAACAGCCGAAAGAGAAGACACCATGCGCACACACGAACACAGAAGCTTGGGCTTTTATATTGGGCGTAGGATTGAGAAGCCTAAAGGTTTACAGTGCAGAGTGCTTCGTGCACTTCTGCCACCAAGTGGGAAGGAGCATCTGCCCGGCACAGAGCACTGTTGTGTCTGTCATCTGCAGGATGCGCTGACATGGAACATGTGGCGTGCCGTGTCGCTGGTGACATGGTCTAAGCGGGCGGTCGGGGGCTCTTACGCTACTGGTATCAGACACTTACTTGGAGCTTCCGGGTACTTATTAACCAATTGTAACTGTACTGGTAACGGTACCTATCACCCCATTTGGGCACTTAAGGGGCTTAGAAGTGGGCTAGAAGTACAGTTCTCATTGCTTAATAAGTCCCATGAACCTCTAAGTAAACATGTTACACAAAAGCCACACATTATCATGGGGACCCCAAGCTTCCCTGTACCCGCCTCCCCCCTACCCTTGTAAATACAGCAGGCTCCCCCTGAAATGTACCTGCTCTCGGAAACCGGAAACCTCAAGAGAAGCCCTAAACTCTAAATCCTGACCCCTAATCACCCTAATCCCTAAACCCCATGGCGTGCACGATCAGATCGTTACTTCGGCACGGCAGGAGCTGAATCGATAATCGATGAATCGCTTCTGCATTTCGGGTTTTGGGATGTCCGCACTAGGAACCACTATGTATGCCAATGGCAATCATAGAATCATAGTAGCAACTGCTTTTCTATAGTACCCAAGTGAATCGTAAAAAATACAACTATTCGTTAAACAGAAACCATGTATAATTAGGAATCTACAATAGCAGTCGGCCATCGGCAGTAATACGACATAAAAAAGTAACTAAAAAAAACAGAAGTCGGTAACGGAAGCAGTGATTTGCACGAGAAAGAGTGGTAGCAGCAACGATACGAATACTTTCTGAACAACAAAGAGCTCTGTTGGGCAATGCCATGGACCGTCCAGCGCAGGCTGAGCTTATCAACTCTACGTCCTACATCCTATACTTGGAGGTTCATGGCTAAATATAAGTAGGGTTACTCGTACCCTAAATAGGGTTCTAAATATATTTACCATGATTATAACCCTACTTATAATTACCCATGAACCTCCAAGTACAGCCTACAGGCAGGCCGGATGGCTTAGCCATCTTAGCCAAGGCCCCACTGTTGGAGGTCTATGCCACAGGAGGAAAGAGTTCGCAGTTATACAAAGACCGGGCTCCACGATCAACCTATGCCTACCCGAAGCCGGCACCCAAACGGAACCGCCGCGCATTCAGCGTCCCAAAGCCATGGCCGGGGACAAGTCTTGTCTACTCTTTCACCTGGTCGCTGTGCGGGCCTCCCAACATCACGACTTCTCTATGACAGTTGAAGCCTCAAGCCCTCAAATCCTCAAGCTATGGCAGTCAACCCTAGGCCCTAGATGGGCCCGGAATCCCAAAACGCTCCATCCCAACAGGGCTCGACTACCTAAGTATAGAGTTCACGCCAAAAGAACTCTACAAAGCCTAAAACCCAACAAGCCCTGAAGCCCTATAAACTCTATAAGCCCGAAACCCTTTAAACCAGGCTAAACCCTCTAAGCACTCTAATAGCCATCCAAACCATCAAAACCCCCTGAACTCTCTAACCTGTCTGACCTTGATACCCTAGATGAACCCTGTGAGATCTGAAAATCCGAAAGCGCCCTGAACCCTAACCCCTAAACCCTAAACCCTGAACCCTAAACCGTAAGCTCTAAACCTGAACCCTCAATCCTAAACCCTAAACCCAAAACCCTAAGCCCTTAACCTATGCTCCTCATAGTCAGGAGTCCCAGGGCCACCAGGTTTTCATCCGCGCTCCCCTGCCAGGGGCAGATTACTGAGAGTTTCGGGTTTAGGGTTTAGGGTTTAGGGTTTAGGTTTTGGTCCAGGGTTTAGGGTTTGGGGTTGCCCCAGCTGCGCCATACAGCAACAAACGCCACATCCCAAACCCGAAATGTGAACCCTAAAATATTCAAACCACACCCTAAAACCCCAATTAACCCTATACCCTAACGATCACAGCTCCCGAAACCTTTTTTGGGGGGCTCCCGGGGTTTGCAACTGCTCGGGCGGTTGTTGGGGCGATGCGCGTGACTCGTAAAATGTACAAAGTAGGGTATAGGGGGGGGGGGGGGGGTGTAGGGCTTACTTTAGGGTTTCGGCTTTAGGCTTTCGGCGTTCGGGAGTAGGCTAGGGCTTTCAGGTTTAGGGTCTGGGGTTTGGGGTTTAGGGTTTGGGGGGGCGTATATCCTGAGTCAATCTGCGTGAATGACCCAGAAGAGGGCCCTCTACTGGGCTCTACTGGACACCTGTGGGCCCCTCACTCCCTAGGCCCTAAACCCTAAACCCTAAACCCTAAACCCTAAACCCTAAACCCTAAACCCTAAACCTAAACCCTAAACCCTAAACCCTAAACCCTAAACGGCATCGCGGGTACCGTGGGCGTTGGGGTTTACGGGGTTGAGGTTGGCAATTGCGGGTTTAGGTTCACCCCCTTTCGAAGAGTCCTTAATAGGGATTAGATCATTTGGGTACTATAATCTCTAATTATTAAGTACTGTTAGTATAAGGGGGGAACATGCCAAGGTTTAACAATCGGGTTCAGGACTCACCTCTTTAGGCCCCCCTGCCTGACGGGGTGCGGCCAAGACTGGTGGAGCTGCACCAGAGACTGGAGGAGGCTCGCGCCCTGCGAGTTCGGGTTGTTGGAACCCTAAACCCTTAAACCCTGAACCCTCCTTAACCCCTAAACGCTAACTCACAAAACCCCAAACCCTTCTGGGATCTGCTATAAGCTTCTTGAAGTGTGAAACCCCCGAAACCCCTCTTGTCCACGTTTGACACCCGTGCTTCCCCACCTCTGATCCCCCTTAACAGGCGGTCTCCAGACTCCCCGGTTTAGGTAGGGTTTAAGGTTTAGGGTTTAGGGTTTAGGGTTTAGGGTTCAGGGTTCAGGGTTCAGGGTTTAGGGCGACCCCTAGCCACACCCCGTGGTGGGTCTAGGGTTGCCATGGCACTTTGGCTTCAAGGCCTGGGAAGTGGAGCTGCATGGAGATACACGCAACGAGCGTATGAATGTCAAGACTGAAACTTCAGAGTTCCGAAGCCTGACGCGTCGGTTTGTGTTGGCTTTCAGGGCTTTGCCTCTTGAGGAACCCTCCCATATAGACCCCACGAATGTGCTCTGGGATTCCCCACATTTCCCGCACCCTCTAACCTCCTTCCCCAGCTGATTTCTCCATGCGGCAAGAGAGGCGGTACGGTCTGCAGGTCTACCAGGATGGGCTACTATACCCTATAATCAATAATCCCTGAAAAGGCCCTTTTTAGGATTCATTATGGGGAGTAAAAGGCCTAATAGCCCATCCTGCTAGTGGCACCTAGAAACCCTCCATAGACGCCTCCAACGCCCTACGCAACGAGGATGACCAGAAATGTTTCCGACACGACAGAGCATCTACGATGAGAAAGTAAAACCTACACTCTCTAAACAAATAAAGAAATATAAATAAATAAATACATAAATAAATAAACAAAAAAAATATATATATATATATGCATACGTACAATCACATTTAAGCATAAACATGTGTGCGCCAGTACATACGACATTTATAGCCCCCTGGTTCTCAGTAGGGAATGAGGGACCCTATATATATATATATACATATACATATATATATATACACTCCCTTAAAGGGCATCTATGGGGCCCTCCTTCCCTCATTCCCTACTAAGCACCAGGGGGATAAGAAACGATAGGGTCGAGGAGCCGAGGATGGTGTGGCTCAAGGAGCCCACAGGCTTGTGAAGTAGCCAGGTACTCTAAACCCTAAACCCTAAACCCTAAGCCCTAAGCCCTAAACCCTAAACCCTAAACCCTAAGCCCTAAACCCTAAGGCCAAAGCCGTACACCCTAAGCCCTGAGCCCTGTAGAGTTTAGGGGGATAGGTGCGTAAAATACCTCAGAGAAGCCCTGGAGAGGCCCGATTTTTCGAGGGCCCTAGTGGGCTTAGGATCTTAAGCTGATTGGAGCGTTGGAGTTGCAGGCAAGGTTTGCAGAGGTGCCATCTACAGTGAGGGGCCCCATTTCTGTTCGAACTGCACCTTAGGGACTTACAACCCATGTGCTGGGACTTGTAGAATCCCAACTCAGACCTTCTACATTTGTCGAGATCTAAGGGGGCCCTCACTCCGTGCTGTCTACACAGCAGATCTGCGTTTAGTCTACATCACGGTCAGCAAAGCGTGGAGTCAGTGACAGCTCACCAGTTTCATTGCCTTCGAAGTAGTTGTTCTGAATACTATGCAGAGATGCCGGCGTCAGTGGCACATTCTTGCTCGGGAGCATGTTGCTTCCGCAGTAGACTCGGATACCATAGCCAGCATTGCCACATATCGAGCTTTCAGCAATTTTTGGCTGAGAATTCCGCTCAATGAGAACCCCATGGCCCCCATGGTGCTCCACGTAGCTCCGCTTGAGCATTGCGCAAGAGTGGTCGGTGAAGCGCATGCCATTGCCGCGCGACCTGCGAATGCGGCACTCGCTGAATTGGGGTGAGGTGCGGGCGCCGCTCACGAAGACGCCGCCATCCACGGTGCACCTGACCTTGGGGGACGACATGTTAGCCTTAAAATTGGGGGGGGGGGGGGGGGGGGCATATACGCTTAACTACTATATAATTCTTAAATTGGGGGGGGGGCAATATACCCTTTACTATAAAATAGTTCCCATTCTAAGGTGTGTGGACCATAAGGCCTTTTAGGGCTCATGTGGTCCCCAAGGGACCAGGTGCAACTGACCCATGACGATGTACACGCACCGTCCGCGCATCTGCTCATTCCTGCATCGGAAGGTGATGTTCTCAACGCAGGCAGCTTCCCCAGAAGTGAAGCCACCGAAGCCTTGGTTGCCCAGGAATCATATTAAAACAAGGGCACCTTGTTTGGGCTTGTTTTTAAAGGAACCTTGAACCCCAAAAAAGGGCAAACGGGTACCACTGGGCTACCAAGCAGCCCAGCATCTTAGGCATGTGGTAGCCTCCGAGACCTGCTGAGACGAGGGCACTCTCCCATCCGGGAGCCTCCACGATCACGTCATGGCATGGCCCGAAACCCAGCACATAGCCTCGGTTTAGCACAAATTTTAAGGCTACAGGGTTTAGGGTTAACGCGTTTAGGGTAAAGGGTTAAGGGTTGAGGGGTTTAGGGCTTAGGGTTTAGGTTACACAGCCTCGGTAGCACACGCAAAGGGTCCTAGGTACCTACATCGTAGAAAGTAGGGTTTCCATAATAGGAACTCATATTATGGTTTTGGTAAGTTTCCCCCATATTGGTACTTAGGACCCTTTATATTCTAAGGCTAATTACAGGGTGTAGGGTTTAGGGTTAAAGGGTTTAAAGATTTAGGGTCGAGGGGTTGAGGGGTTTAGGGTTTAGGGTTCAGGGGTAACCATATTACAATAAGGGTACCCTGTTTGGAGTTCCAAAAACAGGGGGCAAAAGTGCACCACTGGGCTAGCGAGATCTACCAAGTCACAATTCTGGGTCACACGGACGGTCTCGGAGTATAAGCCAGGACGGACTAGGACAAGGCCTTGGCCAGCATAGCCTTCACGAGCCAGCCGGTTCATGGCAGCATTGATGCTTTGCTCCTCATCCGGCACCACAACCACGTTTTGGAAACTCCGCCCCAAGTACCACTTCAAGGAAAATTGGCGACAGGTCGCAACGGCGCCCCGAAGGAAGGCGAGTATTGGCAGCCTTTCGAAGACACGAACGACCACTTCGCGCGGGAGCTGTGGCAAGGAGGCGTTGTCTTGCATCGCTGGCACTCAACAGAAAATCTAGACCCAGGAGTAACCTAGGAATACAAAGGGTTTAGGGTTTAGGGTTTTGGGATACGAGACCCAGGATTAACCTAGGAATAAAAAGGGTGCCCTTTTTGGTTTTAAGGGGATGATAGGGGAACCCCAACCCTAAAAAAAGGAAAGAAGGGCCTGCCCCGGGTCCTAGTAAAGGCTTGAAGACTTCCATAGGGCAACTCTGGACCTGAAACCCTAAACCCTAAACCCTAAACTCTAAACCCTACACCCTAAACTCTAAACCCTAAACCCTAAATATTAAACACACTGCTTAGAGTTGAGACTGAGGCGAGTTGAAACTCGGAGGAGCTATTCACATATTATGATCATGATTTCATCTAAGCGCACTAAGCCCTAAACTAAAACCCAAACCCCAAACCCTAAATTCCAGACCCTAAACCCTAAACCCTAAACTGTACACACTAAAGATGCCAAAGAAGGGCAAACCTCATGCCCGCACCTCATCTCAGGAGCCAGCGAGGCTGCAGATTGACAGCCGGGGTAGTCCGGCCAACGATGTCAAAATCTTAAAAAAATCCTAAGCCCTGAGGGTTTAGGGTTTAGGGTTTAGGGTTTAGGGTTTCATGGACTTTTGGGCTTAGGGCGTCAGGGTCTTCGGGTTCAGGCTTTGAGGGTTCCAGGGTTTGGGGTTCTAAGGGTCTCTGGGAAGTAGTCTAGCTGGACCCAAGAGTACCCTAGGAATACTTTGGGTTTAGGGTTCAGGGTTCAGGGTTCAGGGGTTTAGGGTTTAGGGTTTAGGGTTTAGGGTTTAGGGTTTCGGAGTGCTAGACCCAAGAGCAACCTAGGAATACAAAAGGGTGCCCTTGTTGGTTTGAAGGGGCCTATAAGGGCACATAAACTTAAACACAAAGGGGAATCAGGCCAAGACCTTCTAAACCCTCACCCTGGGTGTACGGTTTAGGGTTTAGGGCTTAGGGCTTAGGGTCTCTGAGCCTGAAGGGCCCCGCTAACGGAGCCGAACCACGTGCTGAAGATGGTGGCACGGGGTCAGGGTTTAGGGGTTTAGGGGTTTAGGGGTTCAGGGGTTTAGGGGTTTAGGGGTTTAGGGGTTTAGGGGTTTAGGGGTTTAGGGGTTTAGGGGTTTTGGGGTTTAGGGGTTTTAGAGGTTTAGGGGTTTAGGGTTCAGGGTTTCGGGTTTAGGGGTTTAGGGGTTTTAGAGGTTTAGGGGTTTAGGGTTTAGGGTTTCGGGTTTCGGGTTTAGGGCACTAGCCTTGAAACACTAAAGTGGCCCCAAAGCCGATACACCATGCACCCGAACCCCTCGCAAAATGCAACAAAACCTCGAAGCCCTTCAGCTCAGGCCCTGTCCGCTGAACCCTAAACCCTAAACCCTAAACCCTAAACCCGAAACCCTAAACCCGAAACCCTAAACCCTAAACCCTCAGCCCTAAGCCCTAAACCCTAAGCCCTAAACCCTGCCTGGTGATCGTGGCGGCCTGGCCAAGAATCAGTTCAACCCCTTCCCTGGAACCGTCGCTATTGTTTATTATCCCCTCCCCCCAGCCCCCTACCCCCGAATATTAAATACCCCTCCATTATAGTTATATTCTTGTATATTGGGGGTGTTTGATATTACGGGGTAGGGGGGGGTTAATATTAGGGGGAGGGGATTATATCCCTCAACAAGCTTCGGCAGGGTTTAAAGGGTTCAGGGGTTCAAGATTAAAGTCGCTAGGCTCTCACGGCCAAGAAAGAAGCCCTGAACTCAACGAAGCCCTAGGCTAAACATCAGGAAATTGCTTTAGAAGATTCAGGGGGTAAAAACGGGAGAAGCAGGACCCCAGCCCCCGTTTCTTGTGTTGGATTTAGAAGGTTTAGGGTTTAGGGTTTAGGGTTTAGGGTTTAGGGTTTAGGGTTTAGGGTTTAGGGTTTAGGGTTTAGGGTTTAGGGTTTCATGGCTTACAGTTTTGCCAGTTTAGGGTTTACGGGTTGTAGAGCCACTACCATGACTACGTACCGGACGAGATCTGCGGACACCCAGGTCACTTGTGACATGGGGTTTAGGGTTTAGGGTTTAGGGTTAGGGTTTAGGGTTTAGGGTTTAGGGTTTAGGGTTTAGGGTTTAGGGTTTAGGGTTTAGGGTTTAGGGTTTAGGGTTTAGGGTTTAGGGCTTCGGGACCGGATTCTGAGGCGCTAAGGTGGGAAGCGTTGAAGGAGGTGAAGATCATGTTGTGATTCTTGGTGCTTGACTGCAGCTGTAGGGGTCCGGATGCGGTGGCCATCACAAAGGAACCCCTAACCCCTAAACCCTAAACCCTAAACCTTAAACCCTAAACCCTAAACCCTACAGCTTAAACCCTAAACCCTAAACCCTAAACCCTACCTTTCATCTGCGGATCTGCGGTGCCTCGGTGCAGCAGATGCCAAGCTAAGAGCAACGCCAGGGGTATCAGCCTGTCAGCTCAAAGCAGGTTTAGGGTTTTGGGCCTTTTCGGGGTTTAGGGTTTAGGGTTTAGGGTTTCGGGTTTAGGGTTTAGTAATAGGGTTTAGGGTTTAGAGCCATGTCAAGCTGTGCCGCTTAAAACAAGGCCGACCTGTCGAAAGGAACTCCGTTCTTTGGCTCGTCGTCCCGACCTCCCCTCCCCCCCCCCCCCCCCCCCCCTCCCCCCCCCCCCTCCCCCCCCCCCTCTCCCCCCCCCCCTCCCCCCCCCCCCCCCAAACCCCCCTCTGGCAGAGGTTAGGGTTGAGCTACCTGTACATCCTGACCGGGATGGGCCATAATACCCTGTCCTACAATGGTGGGTTCTATGACCTGTAAACCTTATAAACCCCACAAACCCTGTCAACTCTACAAGACTATAGACTCTCTAAAACCCCATCCCTAAACCCTAAACCCTAAACCCGATAACGCCCTATACAAGCCTTACACAGAAGAACTCATCCTGGGACGCAGATTCTCGCACGACCCGCCACAGACCGATCAGCGCCCCCCGCAGCTGAGCCCGAGGCACGGCGCACATTGCACCAACCAGGCACCACCAAGAGAAGAGCTCCTCAAGGGTTAGGGTGTCTATACATTCTTTACAGTTTGGACAGGATTTTATAGGGCGTTTATAGGTTCAGAGGGTATCCTCTATAGGTTGTCTAGGCTTTTACACGGACACCCCTCTCAAACACTGGCCAGAGGGTTGAGTGTTTAGGATTGACTAGGGCCCTGAAACTAGAAGCTGGGAACCTTGCCTTAAGGGGTATACGGAGGAACCTCTACAAGAGACCCTCTATATAACACCTACATATATGTACATACATACATGTATGTATATATACATATACCTTATATATGGACCCTATATACCTAATTAGCCCCTAGTCCCCCCCCCCCCCCCCCCCGCCAAAAAAACAACCTAACGACCTTATAAGGGCTCCTCCTGTTAGTCCCTTGGTTGCCAAGTATGCCCAACTAACTGCCACCCGTTGTCCCCCAAGAAAGTCTTGGTCAGCACGCTCACCTTCTTTCTTTCTTCTTTAAGGAGGTCTGAATTTTATCCTATAACCCTAAACCCTAAGCCCCCAAACCTAAACCCCCCCCGAAATAAGTTCAACAAAAACACAGCGTCCTGGTGGCTTCGGCTTGCAGGTTAGGATTGTAGGGTTCATAGAGCTTATAGGGTGCTATAAGGCTTTTAAAGGGTTTACAGGGTGTTCTAGGGTTTACAGGCTTTATCCTAAACCCTAAACCCTAAACCCTAAACCCTGAACCCTAAACCCTGAACCCTAAAAGGCCCCTAAACCCTACACCCAAAGTTTATGGCCCCACAGCACAGACGTCCTCAAACCCCAGGAGCCCTAAACCACGCGCAGGTCCTGAGACTGGGCTTGGCCTGGCACAGGGCGGAGCACTCGTCAGAAATCAATTAGGGACTTCTTGGGTTTAGGGTTTAGCGTTTCGGGTTTAGGGTTTAGGGTTGAGGGTTTAGGAGTAAGGGGTTGTTGATCTTGGGTTTCGGCTCGAAGGGCTTTGGTCCGTCCTCACCCTACGTAGAAGGCTGCGCATTGCCCTACTAAGGACTGTTAATGCAAGGGCGAACATCCCAAAAGGTATCCGTTCCTTGTATCGTGTAGGGTACAGGAAAGGGCTCAACATGTCAAGTCCCGTCAATACAGTGATTGCTTGATTTTGCGACTGTCGCAAGTGGGTAGGGATCTGAAAGCATGGCTCCTTCTGCGCGCGATATTCGTGCAGCAAGTGGACCACGTATAAGCAACTCGAAGCAGGCACACTAACAGTCTGCGGACGGGCAGTGCGGAGCCATGGTCTCACAACCGACGTGGCGGTAGTTTGTGTCATCTCGAGTTGTCTAGTAACTTGACCATGGACATGCAGTGTCCGACAAAATGTCTCCCTGGCCCAAGGTGGTGCACACAGCACACAGTATCCTCACACATCTCTACACTCTGCAGCACACCTGACTACATTGCACCCTGGACCGCGGAAGCTCTTGGAAATCCGCAAGAACCTGCAAGAGCCTGACTAATGGCCCGACGACACTGAATGACCCCATGCATTCAGTCTACACTATGTCCGGTATTCTTCGGCTGGCTCCTACAAGGAGGGGCCCCCAAGTTGTAAGTAGAGTTCTAAGGGCCCTAAATTGGGTTCTAAGGATCCTCAAGTAGGTTCTAAGTCCCTTAACCACAGTTAGTATAACCCTAAACCCTAAACCCTAAACCCTAAACCCTAAAAAGGGGGGCCCCTCCTTGTATAGCCCCTGGACTCATCCGCTCGCCGGCAGGAAGTGTTCGCGGAGTCGCTCCAGGTGTGCGGCCAAGAGGTCGGCGCTGGGCTTGGTGCTCTCTCGGTTCCGGGACTGGTTCGTCACCAGGCCGATCAGGTTCCTAGGATGGGCTTTATAAGAATCTCTGAAAGATCTTCCTGAAGAGGATCCCTCTTCAAGCCAGTAGGGAAAATCATAAGATGTCCCAAGTGCCTACCTAGGTTCGAGAAAGTCATCCGCGCCAGCATCCTCTTGAGGTGGTGGAGGTCGCGGTCCGCAAGGATGTCGGCCAAAGGCCCCGCACCTCCGGACTCCTCCGCCATTAAGTCCAAGATCGCCTTAGCCTCTTCGAGGAAGCCCGCCTGTTCAGCTTTGTTGCGACAGGTGTGCATCACCAGCTCAATGAACTGAGCAGAGCTGAGGCATTGGATGAGGTGGCGCTGCTTCTTGTCGAGCTTCGGCGTCTTCTGCGCGTGCTCCATGTGGCAAAAGGTGCACCCCTGGCCATTTTCGCAGTGCCCGGCGATGAAGTAGATGCATGGGCGCCGGCACACCTCCGGGTGTCCGAGGCTGCCTGGGCTGGGCAGCCTTCCGCCCTCTTGGCCTTGAGGGCTCCTTGTCTCGCCCTGCCCAAGCTGATTCGTCAGGTCCGCGGTCTTCTGGGAGAGGCTGGCCACGTAGCTGCGATTGGAGGCCTCCTCGCTGGCAGCCTCCGGGCTGATATGACGCCCCTGCAAGCCGGGGGGGGAGCTCTGCGCGCGGGGCTTGCTGGAACGGCCCACATGGTCCTCGAAGTCCTCCTTCACATCGATGAAGGTGAAACGGTACTCCAACTCCAGGGTCATGGCGGAGAAACTATCGCCGAACGTCCTTTCCAAGGTCAGGGCGCAATACCGGGATCTGGGCCACATGCCGAGCAAGCACGCAAGAGCATGCAGGAGCTCCCGCAGGGTTTACTTGGAGGTTCATGGTACGTATCAACCAATGGGAACTGTACTTATAACCCACTTATAAGCCCCTTAAGTGCCCCCTAAGCCCTAAACCCTAAACCCTAAACCCTAAACCCTAAACCCTAAACCCCTCCCCTCCCCCTCCCCCTTCAAGGAAAAGAAACACAGGCCTTGCTGTGCTGTGCCTTCGGAAGGCTTCGCTGGCCTGGGCGCTTTCCGTGAAGGGCCTTCTTGCTGCCCTTGCAGGCTTTAGGGACGAACCCAAAAGGCTCAAGTTGCTTAGGGAGTTTAGGGTTTAGGGTTCAGGGTTCAGGGTTTAGGGTCTAGGGTCTAGGGTTTGGGGTTTAGGGTTTAGGCTTAGCTTTGGAGTAGACCCTGGGAAAAAAGTATATACCTTTTTAGGTATAAGTAGCTATTAGAGGAACCCAGAACCAACAAAAAGTATTAAAGTGTAGTACTCCAAAACCTGGGGGAGGACTTGTAACCTAAGATCGTACCTACAGGGCCGCTCGGGGAAACTTGAGACCTGGCTTTCTGTGTGTAAAACCTTCCTAGGAGGGCTTTTCGGAGACGTCGGCATGCGGTCAGTTGTCTAAATGAGGGCCCTTGTTTTGATCCTTAGCGAAACACGGCCCCCTGTGTTTAGACCAGGGCTCAACATGCAGTAAAATAACGGGAAGATCAGTGCACGGCTTGAAATTCTACCTAAACCCTATAACCCCAAGCCCCTAAACCCCAAGCCCCTAAACCCCGAAACCCTCGGCCCCCAAACTCTACAGCGCCCAAGCATCCTGGGGGCACAGCGTTGTAGGTCCCAACCCATCCTGGGGCGACCTGGCGCAAAGAAACGGTGAGGGTTTAGGGTTTAGGGCTTAGGGTTTGGGATTTAGGGTTTAAGGGCTTGGGGTTTAGGGCTTAGGGCTTAGGGCTTAGGGCTTAGGGCTTAGGGCTTAGGGCTTAGGGCTTAGGGTGTAGGGTTTAGGGGGCTTGGGGTTTAGGGGTACAGGGTTTAGGCGTTCGGGGGCTCAAGCTATTATAGGGCTTAACCCCGAAGAGACAATGGGCAAGCAGACCCGATGATCATGACAAGTTACCCCATTCTGAAGGGCTTTAGGGTTTAGGAAGCAGGGTGGCTTTCACTTGTAACACCGAATGGACGGTCTATGTTGAGACTGCAAAGCACGCCCCCTAACCCTAAACCCTAAACGCCAGACCCTAAACCGTGAACCCTACACCCTTGACCCTAAACCCTAAACCCTAAACCCTTGACCCTAAACCCTAAACCCTAAACCCTAAACCCTCCAAAGCCCCAACTTGCTCTTGCCGGGCCGTTCTGGCGGCCCAGGGCTTGGGGGATAGAGGTCTCGGGCACGTTTAGGGTTTAGGGTTTAGGGTTTAGGGTTTAGGGTTTAGGGATTGGGGTTTAGGGTTTGGGGTTAGGGATTGGGGTTTAGGGCCCTGGAATCATAACTTGGGGTTGAGGGGTTTTGGGGGTTCGGGGTTTGGCAATTGGGAGAGTTTAGGGCTTGGGGGCGAGGGGGGAGTGGAAAGGTGAAGGTGCCGTGGCTTTGGATGAAGGCACTTGGCTTGAGTGCTTGCCCGCTTTCAAGGTGGTTGAGGGTTTAGGGTTTAGGGCTAGGGCTTAGCGTGTAGGGTATAGGGTATAGGGTATAGGGTTTAGGGTTTAGGGTATAGGGTATAGGGTATAGGGTATGGGGTTTAGGGTTTAGGGTTTATGGATGGTCGGATCGTGGATCTCAAACGCTATGCACTGCTCGGGGCTCTCTAAACCCTACAACGAAGCCTTCGTAGCTGAAAGAGTGCACTTTACACTTTTTGGGATACTACAACCCCCTATAGAACTGAAAGTGTACACTTTTTTGGGCGGCTTATGATTGCAGCAACTACGGTTCTACTGGGCTGCACTTAGGAGACCTAAGGAATTTAGGGATGGATTTAGAGGTTTAGGCTTGGGGTTTAGGGATTTAGGATTTAGGGTTTAGGGCTAGGGTTTAGGGTCTTCTGGTTTTAGGGGCAAAAAAGGGTTTAGGGAGTCTAGTGGCCCATCCCTGCACAGCCCGAACTCTCGGGGCTGCACTGTGGCCTTTGGATCCGGCCCTCTAGACCCTAAACCCAAAACCCTAAACCCTAACCCTGAACCCTAAACCCTAACCCTAAACCCTAAACTCTAAACCCTAAACCCCCCTGCCTGGGACACAGCTCCTCCGCTGTGCGGTTCAGAGGGTCCCTGGGCAGCCTCGGTATGCAAGCCGTGGTCACCGGTTTAGGGTTTAGGGCTTCTTGGGGTCTACAAAGCTTAGACTTTAATCCGAGCACCTGTTTAATTAAACCCCCCATATTAAAAGACTTTGTTTTCTCCGGAAGCCCGCCGGAAGACTACTTTCCATTACGGTGGATTTGGTATGGACATAACCCCCACATATAAAGAAATTTGTTGGGGGGGTTTTGCAAAATCTGATCGTCGGCCTTTTTTGTGTCTTCGGACCTAATAGAGATTCTATACCTTCCTATTGTTTTCAATACACTCTTATTGTTTTTAATAGAGAATCAATACAGGGCCATGGTCCAACAATTGCGGAACCCTGCATTCCTTATTGTGGGGGGGGGGGGGGGGGGCACCAATTAAACAAGAGCACGGACTAGGCTTTAGGGCTTGCGGGCTTAAACCCTATACCATAAACCCTCTCAGCCCTCCAAACAAACCCTAAACCCTAAACCCCAAACCCCAAAACTCCTCCAGGTCGCAACTTTGTTGCAAGGATCTGGTAGTGTTTGCGTGGCAGCAGTCGGAACCAGAGCATCCCAAGCCCATCTTTCAAGTGGATTTAGGGCTTGGGGTTTAGGGTCTAAGGGTTTAGGGTTTAGGGGTTAGGGTGTAGGGTTTCAGGGTTTCAGGCTGAGTGAGAAAGAACATGACTTTTATCATCTTTAGGAGGAGGAAGAAGGAGATAATGATAACTATGACTAAGAGTTCATAGGCTATCTAGACGGGCAGTTTTGAGTCCCTAAACCCGAACCCTGAACCAGCAATGCCTGTCGAAGGCTCACCACGAAACGCTAAACCCTACGTTGGGGTATAGACCCTCTGAATAAGGTAGAAGCGCCCGTCCCCACCCAGTACCAGTGTCGAGTCGCCCTGTTTAAGAGAGCCAGAAGAGGGTGAGGAAGAGTTCCCTGCTAAGGGTCCCCCGTTATCTTACCTGTAGGTCTCTGGGCACAGAGCAACGGCGTCCTTTCTGAAGCTGCCATAGCTGCAAATCGTCTACGTTCCGCTTGCTACTTGCTGAGGCTGATGGGGGGTGGGAGGTTCATGGGCGGTTTAGGGTTTAGGGTTTAGGGTTTAGGGTTTAGGGTTTAGGGTTTAGGGTTTAGGGTTTAGGGTTTAGGGTTTAGGGTTTAGGGTTTAGGGTTTAGGGTTTAGGGATTTCGGGTTCGCCCCTCACACCCTTCTGGCCGGGGGCACGCTGCCAACTATGCGTATCCAATTCAGATCTGAGCCATGCCACAGCGAATGGAACGTAATACAGGCACCGAAAATTTACCAACATTCTCCATATACTTATGAGAGAAACTACCTTCCTGAATACCCTAGGGCTCCAAGTATACAAATAACACCTACATTGGGGTCTAAAGTCTGTACGTAATACCTACTTTGGGCTTTTTGGAGCAATAGGTATACACACACGGCCCCTAAACTAAGCGAAGAACCATGGAGATAGCGCATCTAAAGCGCAGGATCTAGGCTAAGGGATCATAGGTTCCGAATTGAGTGAGGCAAGGGAAAGCGGCAACCCAAAACAGCTCATCATGAACTTATGTTTGAAGATATGACGAGGAAAACCCCTGCACCCAAACCTGAAAAAAGCCTCAACCCTAAGCCCGAACCCTAAACACTCAGCACTGGTCTTAGGATGTTTCCCCCTTACACTAACAGTCCTTCATAGGGACATGTAGTACCCCCCATGAGAACTGCTAGTATAAGGGGCAAAAATCCCAACCCTGGTCCATCAGTCCTACAAATCCTGGCCCTAGAAAACATGGAGCCTGCGCCACCTGCCCGGATGGGAGCATCCAAGGTACCTGGGTTTGCACCATAACCCCTGCCAAGGACTGTTACAAGGAAGGGCCCCCCTGGCTATAAGTAGAGTTATAAGGACCTTAAATTGTGTTATAAGGATCCTAACTTAGGTTCTAAGTCCCTTAACTTTAGTTAGTATAGTAAGGGGCCCTCCTTGTAGCATAAGGGGGAACATCCCACGGAGGGCGAAGAGTCTAACCAACCCAAGACACCACACAAACAACAAAACCAATGCCTAAACGAGTCCAAAAACAACAGAAAACTAAAACACAACAGTCTAAACACCACACACACTCCCCACAAGCGGCTAAACCCCCCTAAGCCTGAGAATCCTCCAGCCCTGAATCCTAGCCCTAAACCCTCAACCCTCAGCCCTCAACCTTCAATTCAACCCTAAACTCTAAACCCTAAACCCTAAACCCTACACCCTAGCTTCGAGCCCCGCAAGGGCTCTGACCGGTGCGGGCCGGGCTTTGTGCAGCCTCGGCTTCGCACCGTGAAGGCAACGCTGCTCGAGTTGAGGGTTTAGGGTTTAGGTTTTAGGGTTTAGGGTTTGGGGTTTAGGGTTTGGGGTTTGGGGTTTAGGGTTTCGGGTTTAGGGTTTGGGGTTTAGGGCTTATAGGCTTTGGCGTTCGCTAACCTTGCAAAACCGAACATGCTACATGTCTTAACAGAGTGCCGCGCATAGGAATCACAACTTGTCAAGAACTGATGTGTGCAATGGGGTTGTAACCCTGGCCTTGAGGGGGTTCGGGGCTCAGGGGCTTAGATGCCTTCGACCCTCAGCCCCAAACCCCAGACCCTAAACCTTATAATTAAGCCCATAGGTTTAGAGGATTCAGGATAAACCCTAAACTTTAAACTCTAAACTCTAAACCCTAAACCCTAAACCCGAAACACAAAAAAAAGGCTCTGGAGCCGCGGAGCCAGGCGAAGTGAGGAGGCAGGCTCTGCCTGTTCTGAATCGAGCGAAGGGTTTTTAGGGTACCCTAAACCCTAAAGCCCTAAAGCCCAGGGATAAGGGCTTGATAGGTTCAGGGTTTAGGGTTTAGGGTTTAGGGTTTAGGGTTTAGGGTTTAGGGTTTAGGGTTTAGGGTTCCCTGAACCCTAGACCCCTAAACCCTTGGGGCTGAGGAGAGTTCGGGGTGTGGGGACTCAGGGAATCAGGCGGAGAGATGGGGGGTGTAGGGTTACACAAAGAAGAAGGAGGAGGAGGAGGAGGAGGAGGAGAAGAGAACATGGGGCTTGAGGAGAAGAAGATGAAGAAGACGCGGAAAGAGGAGAAGGAGACGGCGCGACTACATCCTATAATTAAACGCTAAGCCCTACAAGCCCTAAGCCCTAAGGCCTAAGCCCTAAACCCTAAACCCTAAAACCTAAACCCTAACTCTAAGACCTGAGTAGCTGAAAAGCACCAAGCTAAGAGCGAAACAAAAAAACAGACAACAACTATTGGCCCAGGCCTTCAGATCTTTATCTCGAAACCCTAAGACCTGAACCCTAAGCCCTAAAGCCCTGAGCTTAAAACAACATGAGGCTAGGGGGCAGGGTTTAGGGTTTAGGGTTTAGGGTTTAGGGTTTAGGGTCTAGGGTTTAGGGTTTAGGGTTTAGGGTTTAGGGTTTAGGGTTTGGGGTTTGGGGTTTGGGGTTTGGGGTTTGGGGTTTGGGGTTTGGGGTTTGGGGTTTGGGGTTTGGGGTTTGGGGTTTGGGGTTTGGGGCTTCAGAACAGAAAATGGAACTACAGGCCGAGCTCTGGTACCTTGCGACGTTATAAGCGAATGTGCGATGCGGGAGGCAGGTGCTATTAGCCCTAAACCCTAAACCCTAAACCCTAAACCCTAACCCTAAACCCTAAACCCTAAACCCTAAACCCTAAACCCTAAACCCTAAACCCTAAACTGAGGACCAAGTATGGATCAAGCCTGGGCCCTTGCGGGCCTGGTAACCACACATGGCCCCGGAGGGGGGCTGGCGCAGCGCGCGAAGAGCGTCTGCCTCCCAACATGTACTTAGAAGGGTTTAGGGTTTAGGGTTTAGGGTTTAGGGTTTCGGGGCTCCTTTGACTTACCAAGTCTCGCTAGTATTTCCTAGAAACCCGATTATACTCCCAACAACCCACTTGCTACGTCAAAGGGCTTCCAAGTAGACTCCACGTTCCAGGGGTTTGGAGAATTCATAATTTGGGGTTTAGGTTCACTCTGGATCATCCATGGTGCGTCTGCTGATCCCTGATAACCCGAAAAAACAACAACACATCCGCATCCTAAGACCTAAACCGCAAGAAGACATCCTGCAAACTCCCCGGGATTTCGGACATGGCGTCCGGCACAGGCTTCTAACCATGGTTCCCTGAAACCCTAGGCCCTAAGCCCTGGACCACTTAAGCCCACACGCAACCCGGAAGCCTAAACCCACGCACAACCCTATGGCCCCACACCCTGTGCCCTGAAACTTAATCCCTGAACCTAAATCCTGAACCCTAAACCCTAAACCCGAAACCCAACCCTAAATCCTGAACCCTAAACCCTAAACCCTAATCCCTAAGCCCTGAACCAACAGCACAAACTTTGAAATCGCACGTTGCCTTGAAGGCTGAGACGCAGGCGCAAATGCCAGCGACTGCCAGGATGAACAGGGTTCAAGCCCGGAGCTTAGGATTTGGGGTTTAGGGTTCAGGGTTTAGGGTTTAGGGTTAGGGGGGGTTTAGGATTTATAGGCGTTGGGGTTTGAGGTTAAGGGGTAAGGGTTAACGGTTTAGGGTACCCAACAACCCCAAACCCCTGACCCGAAATCCTGAGCTGCAACAGCCGCAAGCTCTGATACTAAAGCCCAGAGACGCTCAGCAGGGGTTTAGGGGTTATGGGGTTTAGGCTTGTAGGGCTTAGGATTTTGGGGAGACCTGGATTGCAGGGATCCTCCTGCCTCACACAGTGTGTTTGGGTTTAAGGTTTAAGGATTAGCGTTTAGGATTTCAGGTTCAGGGAAAAAGGTTCAGGGTTGCTCGGCTCAGGAATTTAGAGCTTGGCGAGGTCTTGAGGGTTTAGGGATTAGGTGGGCTGAGGGGGAGAAAATCGTTGCAGCTTTGGTTTGGGGTTTCGGGGGCGGGGTCCCGGGTGCAGGGATATCCAATCATCCTGCTCTGGTGGCTGCCGTGACATCCATACTCTCACACGCACACAGGCTGGGTCCTTGGCGCTTTGTCCAGATAAGCAGCAACGTCGCAATCCTGTACGCGCTTTTTGAGCCTGAACCCTACGGTGAGGGCCTCGTGGTTACGAGAACGTTTTTAAGGAGTAAGTTCTGCAACAACCTAAACTCCTGCTTCACAAGGGGCCCCTAAATTCCGAAACCTTGAAACCTTGTAGTAAGCCCCAAACCATCGTCGAGCCTAAGCCCCATGTCTCTTTCCTCCTCCTTAGAACCACAGTGAATCCGCCCAGGCATTTTTGCGAACACCAAATCCTGAGGAGGCTCTCGAGGTATATGCAGGGACTCTACACTGGGTGACCCCTCCCTTATGTTCTACCCCTGGGCATTGGGTTCGAGGACCCTTTTCCAAAGCTCCCCTCGCCATGCTGAGGAGTGCACAAAGGACACTTTTAGGGGTGCAAGGGGGCCCAACCCGTAGCGGAGGTAAACCGTATGAGAGAGAGGTATTAGGCTCAACGGTTTGAACCCCGCCTTGCCAGGCATGGGCTGGAAGGACCTCAAGCTCAGATTTGAGGGATTTGTTGGGGGGGGTTTCAGTCAGGGAAGGCCTTGCCCAGTTTGGGTAATTGCACCACCGTGGCCCAGATCATAGCCATAATATCCTAAAACACTTTACCATATAGAAAATAAGGTGCAATTATCCAAAATGGACAAGGTAATGGGTCGCCAGTTTGGGTTATTACATCACCGTGAACATATATTGGCCATATAATCACAACTAGTAGCCCATTATCCTTAGAATACTCTATCTCATCCTATTTATCAGGTGATGTAACATCCCGAAATGGGCAAGGTTAGGTTTCTTCATTTTATGGGGCATAATATGGGGCGTTTGGGGTTTTCTTTCAATAATGATTTAATAATGAAATTAGATTATTATTGGTGTTCTGCTTATAACAATTGGCATTCTTTTAAACGTTTCTCCAAATAACTTTTCCTCTGGTTGACGTCTTTTATATATTTGTCGTCTGCTGAAGATTTGTTGATTGATTTTTCCATTTCCTTTATCAATGCTTCAACTTTTAATAGCAATGAATATTGATTTTCTGCAAATTCATTTCTTAAGTTTTCCATTTCTGCTTCAATATGTGAAGTATTTTCTTTGTATATGCTTTTACTCGGGTCTTTTCCGGTCACGATATCATGCATCGTTTTTAACATATACTCTACTATATATTTTAATCTTTAAAACTTTTGAAACTTTGTATTAATAATATTTGCCCAAGAAAACCCCCTGCACTCATTCCTTCCCTTTAAGTCTAGATTTCTCATTATTATTTAAACAAGCCCTACATGTTTTATTGTATACCCTCATATAATGCTTACTTACAAACTCATCTACATATTTTACTTGTTTACATGCTTTACATTGCATGTACTGTGTTTTACAATCACTACTCAACAGAAATATTATCATCTAATTCACTCATTATTATTAGATGATAATATTATGAATAGGTTTTCGTCTCTTCGTTATACTTTATATTGTAATAGTCAAGGGTTGTTTGTTTTGGTTGCAAAATTTCCTTGTTATTCAGTTTAGTCAAATATGTATTCTTCTTGTTTTCATACGTTGCGTCAACTGGCGTTCTGTTAAAGTTTCTCGTAGACCTTTCATTGAACAATTTCTCAATCCTCTCCAGTCTCAAGATGACATCTTGCTTGAAGTCAGGTTTATCACCCATATACTTATATATACATTAAGTTTTTAAATATAAACTTTTATAATAAAACTTTTATATTAAAATTTTCATAAACTGAATTATGAAAATTCTAAATTCCAAACTAATTAGGGATATATCTTATGTATATCCGAATTATGTAAGTGTTCCAAGATACTTCCCTTTCTCTTGCTCACTTACGATGTCTGGGACTTATGCAATCACACGGGAGCAATGGGCACATATTCGGGGTGTTCATCCTGTTTCATTTCTTTCCGGGGGAAATCAAAAGATGCGAGGAACGAGACTCGCATGGCTGTGCGACGCGTCGGCTGACGCCTCGCGAGGTTTCGCGACTATACAACTGTCAATATATATTAGAAAAATATTTTTTAAATATTAATCCAATAAATTCATGTTGTTTTGTTTTAACTGTGATACATCTTTATCAATTCTTTCTACATCTGTCTCTAATTTAAATATCCTTTCTTGATTTTCTTCGGGTGTAGGCTTCCGACCTATTCCAAAACCTGTGTCGCAAATTTCAACACTACCTAACTGACTGTTTTGTTTAAACACGTCATTACCGTCAGGTGTTGCTCCACGCCCATTTCCAATTCTCCACGAACTCCTATCTTCCACTTGATTAACGACAACGTTACCGTCTTTATCAGTCGTTGTTTTAGTTTCTTTATGAAAGACTTTTTTACCACATCTGCAAAAATTGCAATTAACACTTCCCTTTTCAATGTTAATATTTCCTTTGTCCTCTTTATCACTCATATTTTTAAATGTTAGAAATTTATTTTTTCTTTAATTTTAAATATTGCAAAATCCCTTTACATATTTCCAACACCGAGTAGCAACACCTACGATATCTAGGCGTTGTTATTATTATCTGTTCTATTTCTTCAAGGTTGTCAATGACATCAATGCAATCACCGTAATTCATATATTATAACATATAATTTTTCTAACTAATATTAATAATGAACGAGAATGTTCCGACGGTAGAA
>CAJNDS010000133.1:0-17500 GCA_905221605.1 Symbiodinium natans
TGGTATCATCGTCATAAACCATGAAATCCTCCTCGTCTTCATCAAACCGTTCAGGAGAGATCTCCTTTTCTCCACCTTTTGTACCAGAACTTCTCCTTGGACCATCCCTTGGGGGCGTCCTTGGAGACCTTGGCCTCTGTTCATCCAGCGGATCACCATGCTCAAAGACACGCTTGTCCCCATAACGGCACTTCCCAGACTGAGCAAACTGGATACACCTTACACCAGTTGCATTGTGTGAGAACTTACAGTCCTTTCCAGAGAAGCAGTGTCTCCCAGCCACATAGTACTTGCACCAATACGATTGTAGCACCACATCATCTTCTGAATGGATGAATTTGCAATGTTCACCAAATTTGCAGCGATCTTTTCCCCTGCTGAACCAATAGCAGAAACCTTTCTTCCTCTTCTCCAAACGCTCCGCCTCGTACCGGTCCATAGGGCGATTCTGCTCTACATGAACATTGCCACGTACCTGAGAACTGCTCCCTTCACCCAAGGTGCTATCAGTATTTGATGCTTTGAGTACAGCTGGAAAACCTGGCCTTGGTCCTACCACCTTCATGATTGGTTTTCCGCCAGCTCCTGAGCCATGCTGAGACGATCCAAAAACATTGAATATTTTCTCGAAGGCCTTTCTAGCGCCGATCTTCTGCACCCTTTTGTTTCATTGCTCCAACCTTGCATCCAGATACATTCGAACGACACAACCTCCTATACCCAGCTCTATATCCCTTTTTCCAAAGAGCCATAAGAATTCTAGAGGCAGTAACATTCTCCACCTCTACCTTTTCCAACTGTCCCTCACTTTCCGGAACAAACCCATCCAACCCATCCATATCTGAAGACCTTTCCATCTTTTTTGACACCACTTCGTCGAGGTAGTCTTCAGAGATCCAGGGTAATTTCCTCTTAGAGGAAAAATCGTCACCATTGTCTGGTCCTTCACCAGGATACCCCTTAAGATCCTACCAGTAGCGCGGTCCTGCGTAGAGAAATCCCAGTTGGAAGCAACGCGAGAATACACTGACCACAAGAACATCCTTGTGCCAGCCAATCTTGACGAACCACTGGACGTCTCCTCTTCTGGAGAAACTTCTGGCGCTTTGCCATCCCTTCCAGTGTCACCAATTGTCTCACCTCCAGCATCTTCAATGGGAATAGGGGATTCATTGATCCCTTGATCAAGTACCGCATCTTCCTGTCCGAGAATCTCCAGCACCATCCCTGAAGGATCCACTTCCTCATCGGCATCGTCGTCCATCCTGTTCCAGAGAACCTCCAATTGATCAGCGCATGTCGCCGCCTGAAGGAACTCCATCAATTGAGCCTTCCCGCGCTGCCAGAGAAATTCCGAATTCACCACTGACCCTTGGCCTCCTAGGGTAAGGAACGGAGCAACCAATTTGGCGACCCTCGCCATAAGTTCAACGTGAACTTCCATGCCTGGACTGCGACTCCAATCGTAGGCAATTGCCTCCATAGCAGTTCCAAACTTTTCAGTATTTCTGAATTCCCCTTCCAGACCAGGAGACAGCGATGCACCCATCACCGAGAGAGGATAATTTCCCACCGCCGGCAAGCACGGATTTTCATGGAACGAATGATGCAAATCACCATAATGTCCTTGATCTCTCCTTTGAAAAAGGAGTGTCCCAGTCCCCAGCTGGGCATTCAATTCATCCACTTGAACCATTTCAGCACATATCCTCTGTGCTGCAGTCGCTATTGCCGGCCAGATGGTACGATCGGTCAAACCGCGACGCATAACCCAATCAGTTGTTGGCGACTGAATCAGCGTTCGTGGGTCATACACCATAACCACCAATGTACCATCATCCATTGACTGATCAGCATCGTCCGCCAGTGCCAGGTTCAATTCCTGTTCACTTGCACCTTCGGATGACATGCTAATAACCAAATTTCGATCCATTTTATTGGACCCCTTCTGACAGTCCCTTTGCCCCACAGGCAACTTGCCGACAGCAACCTTCCAATAAATCCGATTCAGAAGGCCTTTAGTAAGCAATTGCTGAGGGTCCTTCTTCACCGGACGAACATCCAATATCTTCGCACCATCACCACGGAGTTCATTGCTCCCACCTTCTCCTTCTTTTTGGTCGGTCTCCTCGCCAGGAATTTGCACTGCTCCTTCCAGCGCCGTCTCCTGTCCAGCCACTTCTTGCCCAGGAAGAACTTGAGCGCTTTCAGATACATTCACCTGTCCAGCAACACCTTGCCCAGGTAAAACCTCATCCGTGGAGCCCACCGCCAGCGAACCAACTATAACTGAGCCATCCCTTGCTCTTTTTTGAGACTGTTCAGTTCGACGAGAAGGTTGTGGTAGCGAAAAAACTTGAGAAGTCACTTCTTGGCGGGTCTCCCCCCGCGACGCTTTGTCGCGCCCTTCGCCAAGGTGAACCGATTTTTTTCTGCCCATCTTTCTGCCCATCATTGGAGCTTGAAGAACCAGCAAGTGGAACATTGCCACGCGTCGCAGTTCTTTGTGAATCCCTTTCTCGCAAAAAGATTTCCCTCAGGTGTCGCGCGCTGTTGGTTTCTTCCTCGCTTGAATCACCTGAGGAATCTGCATAGGAGACCAAAGCTCCCGTTTGATCATCATCATCCACCAAATCTGCCCACGCCCTGCTGAATGGGTACGACAAACCACCACGGGGCTTTACTGGTTCCAGCGGCTTTGGCTTTTCCACCACTTCCGCCGGTTGCACACGCCGTTGTGAGCGAGAGCGCGGCACCTGTCGCACCTGTTTTTTATCCAGCAAGGGCCTTCCCCTTTGCACAGGGTTTGATCTTGACCGATACGCCTTTGTTGGCGGGTTCACCGGTGGCATTCCAACTCCCACCAATCGCAACCTCTGCACGCACAGCGGGGATCTCTGCGCAAGCGTCCAAGCGTCACGGTACTTGCCGGTGTCGAAAATCTCTCGATAAGACCCTCGCGGCATCTCCTTTGTACCAGGACCCTCAGCTTCCCGCACCTGAGAGATAGTTCTCACCCCATCTCTTCCAGCTTCACGGCTTCCAGAAGATTGCTCCATGCGTACCGATGCGTTGGTAGAAACAGCCACATCCGGCGACATTGGCCGGTACTGAACACCACCCACCAATTGCAGAATTTTGCAGGCCGTCACCTTGTTAACTCCTTTGTCCACCAAATCCTCCACAAAGATATACTCTTGTAGCTCTCTGACATTGGTTACACCAAGCTTGATCATAACATCACTTACGTGAGGTGTATACACCCACAAGTGGTTGTTGCGAGCCATCCAATGTTCTATTGGCTCTTCAGGATTCTGAAGACGTACCGTGGTAGACTCTGCCACCGAATCCTTTTGTACATCTCCATCTGCTCCATCCAGTGTATCACCCTCGCCTGTTTTCTTTGACACATTGGTCATTTGCAACGCCTGTGGTGCCGAAGATGATGAAGATTCCGCTCCCCCACTTACCGGTGGTTGAAATCTCCAATCCTCTTCCTCTTTGAAACGAAACATGGTTCGCCACATTCACCAGATGCTTCAGTTGGGCCAGTCGCTCTTCAGACATTTCTTCGTGGGAATACTTGCAACCATATCGCACGCGACACCTCCCTTTGATGTAGTAGTCGAAGCAGCAGTGATGGAACCCTGCTTCCCTTAGGGCCTTCCGAGACGCATTGTCCCAGGATCTGCCGGGTTCCCAAGTCCCTTCCAAAACCGCTTTTTCATCGTGCGAATATCTGCAGGAATTTCCATATTTACAACCTCCTTGGTTGTAACACAGACACATTTGCCTCTTTGGCTCGACTGACACCGACTCACCCTTTGATGCACCTTTACCAAAGTTGTACTTGGCTCTGAAAGCTGAATCCTCCCGCTCCTGCTGTGCCTCATCCACTGTGCCTTCTTCCGTAGGAGGGCCACCATTGTCCCCATCCTCGTCTCCAGCTTTTTGGCTGTTCTTTGGCTCAGTTGGTCCTCCTCCTGGCCAACCTTCACCATAACGACGATGTTCATAGGAACACTCATCTCCATTGCGACACCTTCCCTGATTGAAAAACTTGCACAGTTTACTGTACCCTGGCGACACAGTTTTTGGCGTCAGGTGAGCTTTCTTATACTGATCGGGATCCATGTAGGCTTCCATTGGCTTGTTTTCTCTTTTACTCATGGATTCAATTGCACCATCAAGCTCCTGCAAAAACCGCTTGGTGTCCAGCCAAAGCGCGTTCCAAAGTTCATCTTTGCCTTGACTCAGCAACGTTGCCACCGCTTCACCCACAACTGGTCGACTAAATCTCCTTTTCTTACATGCCAGTTCGTAGAGCACGTTGTGGTACTGCTTCCGTGAAAAGGCGGTTGTCTTTCCCAAGCCTGCGCCTTCTGCACCATCGGGCTTCCAACCATCACTTTGCAAGATGCCATACGCACGCCGTGCTTCCGCATCCAGGAATGCATGGTCTGCAACACACTCCAGTATCTCATCCATTGTACGACTCAACAGCATCCCAGTGATTTTGCCCACATAGGCCTTATCAGCCTTTCCATCCTCCAGAAGAGTCCTATAGATCTTTTCTCCATAGAGTTGCCTTTCCTCTTGTTCTTCTGAGGATAACACCTGATCAGCAAACCATTCATCGGATTGCTCTTCCTCCCATTTCCAGTCCCAGTGACCGTTGGAATCTTGGTACCATTGACCATCACACCATGAATTTCCCCACCACGCATCCCAGCCGCCGACTTTCCATTTGCGCTGCGCTGGAGAAGAGTCCTCATCGTCCTCTTCAAAAACTAGGCAGGAATCTAAAATCACAGTGCCATCATCATCCACCCTCCTCACTGTCGTGCTGACAGTGTCACCAATTTTGAAAGAGGGTGTATTCTTCCCTTCATCAGGAGTCAGCACATTCAGATCACCGTGCTCCAAAAGGGCTCCATGCCCATTGATGCAACGCACCAGAGCAGTGATCCAATCTCCGGCTTGATAACAATGCTCCCCAGGTGTCACCAAGGCTCCCCCAATGGGCCCTATCTTTGCATGCTCTTCAGAAACCATCTCTGTATCATCGGCTCCTGGAACATCCTTTGTTTCCACCTTTGGGTCAAGCTGCTTGTCCTGCTCCTGCACGAGTCCCACAAGATCATCCATCTTGTGCTCCAGGGGCTCAGGACCTTCCTTTTTTCCAGCCAATGGCTTTGCCTCATCTGTTGCAGTTCGCTCGGTGTCGACTTCCGGCGAGCTTTCAGACGGCAATACTTCCCCTTCCGTGGGAGTGGACCCATCATTGGAGTCTTTTGTCACACCTTCTGCAGCAGGCAAATTTTCTTCCACTGCAGGGCTATTGGATTGCTCATCCGCGGCAGGTACATTTTCTTCCACCGCAGGCTCCTTTGGCTCCATGGTTTCCAAAGGAGAATTGCCACCATCATTGACCACAGCTGCCGCATTGGCTCCGGTGTAGCCCTTGCTATTTCGTTCCTCGCTGCTAACTTCAGGTTGCACCAGTGCGTCCACCTGTGAACCTCCGTCGTCAGCTGCTACGGAGACCTGCGCCCCATTGTTGCAGTCGTCCGCGGAACGTGACACCATATGCGCCTCAACCCGTGCTTCCTTCGCACTCCAGGTACTATCTGGCACATTGACCCGCGCATCATTGGCGCTCCAGGCCTCATCTTTCAGATCGCCCGTGTCTCCAGCTATTCCAGAAGCTTCTTTTTTCCCTTGAATGGCAAGATTCTTGGCACCAAACGAAGAGACCTCCTCAGTCGTAACGCACAACTTTTTCCCTCCGTCCTCCAAATCTCCAGGATCACCTTCCTGAACGACAGGTACCACATCCACCACTCTCTCTTCTGCAGCCGACACAGTTCCAATCTCCACATTGGGCATTTTTTCCTCTGGACCCACCGATTCCACCGCTGCCACACCCTCAGAAAGCGCTTCCATTTCTTCCCGATCCAGATGTTCTCCAGCGATGTCTGCTCGGATTCCAGAAATCCCTTCCTCATCAGGAGAACCCGAGGTCGGGGCGTCACCACCAGCCCTAAGACCGCTATCCCTGATAGTAGAGGAAAAATCCTTTTCACCTACACTATTTACACCGCTGTTGACACTTTCCAAGCTACCCTGTTGTGCCCTGAAAGACTCAGTAGGCGACGAAGACGAAGTAGTACCCAGTGCTGGCTCTTCTTCCCCAGGGACAATGTCCATTCCAACACCAGACCCTTCACTGTTTCCAGCTATCCCAGTCTTCTTAGGCAACACCCATTGGGTATCTCCCGTGTCTAAGCAGTAAAGATATTCTCTCCCATCCTCGTGAAAATGGCGTTCCCATGTCTTCCCATCACAGTCGATGATTGGAAGGTCAGCAGCTTGAGACAATTTGCCTCCACCATCAGCGTATAAGTCTTCATCTGACTCCTGCTGTATTCTCGCTGCCTCCAATTCCAGGATTTCTCCTTCACTCATCACCATAGCAACAGGAACGACTCCTTCTGCGTCCCCAGCGACGAGGATACTGCTTTTTGTCGCAGCAACAGGCGCAGTTTCTTCCGCTTCACCTGTCAACAGATCACCACTTTCAGCCGCGAAGCTCACTTTGTTGCGAGCTCGCTTGGAAACAGGGATAACATCCCCAACCAGCTCTGTCTGGCACCCTTGCTCCACCATCTTTGACGTAGAGGAGCTTGTTGTTGGCGCTCCCGTTGATTCAGTAGGTCCCGCAGCTCGAAGACAAAGCCCATGTTTGCTCAGAAGGCGCAGCAAAACTGCTTCCATCTGGTCTTCCAGTCCTTCCACCACCGGCTTCTCTCTGCCACGCATACCACCAGCATCAACCAGAGCTTCCACATTGGGAACAACTTTTTCACCCGTTGCAGACCTTTTGACACCACCTTCACCTTGATCGCCCACATTGGGGCTCGATGATGCCGTACCAGTCTGTAACCAGTTGGTAGCCATGGCTTCAAACTATCACCCTAAAGCCGAAACACAGACCGCAGGGAACCTAATTTGGGCTCATAACCTACGGGGGGCAACCGAAAGGGGAAGGAAACCAACCCTAACAGTCGCCAGAGATTTCACCCTGAACCAACCAGCAAACACCAGGAACTCGAACTTTCTTTTTGCTACCAGGCGCATGGCCCGGTCTTGAGCCATGAAGATTACCAGGTACATTGACCCTTCAACTTTCAACACCAACTCCTTTCTACAATACCAACTGCAGCTCCGCACCCTAAACCCTAAACCCTAAACCACCACTTAGGGACTTTTGGGGCTTGTACACGTCGAAGCTTCCAGAAGAAGAGTCGCTCTATACCCAAATTTCAATCAACACTTCACAAGCCCAGAGCCGGCTTGGGGTGTTTAGGGTTTAGGGTTTAGGGCTTAGGGTTTAGGGTTTAGGGTTCAGGGTTCAGGGTTCAGATTTCAGGGTTCAGGGTTTAGGGTTTAGGGTTTAGGGTGTAGGGTTTAGGGTTCAGGGTTCAGGGTGCAGGGTTTAGGGTTCAGGGTTCAGGGTTCAGGGTGCAGGGTTTGGGGTTTAGGGTTTAGGGCTTAGGGCTTAGGGTTTGGGGTGACCCTAGGAGCTCCGCTTTCCTAGAACGGCCAAGAACCCCTGAGACCCAAACCCGAAGTCCTGCGCCGCGAAACGCTGATCCCCAAGAGGGCTCAGCCTTGAAACCAAAGCCTCGAACCCCTAAACCCTAAACCCTAAACCCGAAACCCTAAACCCTAAACCCTCTCGAGGAGATGATGCGACCCAGGTTCTTCACGCGCTCTACGTGAGCCTGCTTCCAGCTTGCTGTGGGGCTGGGTAGAGTTTCTCTTGGGATCCAGGCTGGTTTAGGGTTTAGGGTTTAGGGTTCAGGGTTTAGGGTTTGGGGTTTCAAGGATTACCCCTCCGCACCCGTGGGTTTTAGGGCTGAGGGTTTCAGAGTCATGTGCTTTCACCTGGATGACGGATGATTCCTTGCCATCCTGTGCCCTATCCCGGCATGGGGTTTAGGGTCTTGTGCTCTGGGATCATGCCAGAGCATTCCTACAAAGGCCACCTCACTGCAATCCGCACCTTCGCCGTGTGGGGCTTGAAAGCATGCAGCAAAAAACACTGCCTCTAACGTCATCCCCGTGAACCCAAGTACCCCCGAATTGAAAAATATGGGTTTAGGGTTTAGGGTTTAGGGTTTAGGGTTTAGGGTTTAGGGTTTTGGGTTTTGGGCTTTGGGTTTTGGGTTTTGGGTTTCAAACTCACGTCTTTTGCCTCACATGGGAAACCATCCTGGCACGGAGTGGAGCCTTACATCCCCAGAGAGCCAAGTTCAGAGGCCCCATACAACCCTGAAGTCTACATTGAAGCCCCTCATACATCGGGATGTTCCTCCCCTTTTACTAACAGTCCTTATTATTGAGCTGCTAGTACAACTGGGGCACATCCCAAGTCATGCAGCTTAACTGGCTGGTTCGTAGTTGGGAATGAGGGAATGAGGTACCCTATATTGGGCCCTGATTCCCTCATTCCCTACTCAGAACCAGGGGGTTTAAGCTGAACCCCCAAACCCTAAACCGTCAACCCAAAACCCCTAAACCCTAAACCCTACACCCTGAACCCTAAACCCTCAAGCACAGCTCATTTCAGGCGTTCTCGCTGGGCTCTCGCTGGGTTCAAGCAATCCAAAGGCCTGGTAGTTGCCAATGCAGGTTCGATTCTCCTCCGCAGACATGCCTTGGTTGTTAGGGTTTAGGGTTTAGGGCCTTTAGGGCTTTTAGGGCTTTTAGGGCTTTTAGGGCTTTTAGGGCTTTTAGGGCTTTTAGGGCTTTTAGGAGCTTTGGGGCTGTTAGGGCTTTTAGGGCTTTTAGGGCTTTTAGGGGCTTTTAGGGCTTTTAGGGGCTTTAGGGCTTTTAGGGCTTTTAGGGGCTTTAGGGCTTTAGGGCTTTGGGCTAAGGGGTTTCCTCAACCCTAAGCCCTAAACTCGGCGCAGCATTTGGGTGTAGAGTTTTGGCTTTAGGGGCAAAGGTCACGATGATGGTCCCTTCTTGGGACCCTTACAAAAAGGAGCCGCGTTCTACCCCGAAGAAGCCAGCGGAGTGTAAAGACCTGACCATCTTATGCTTACATGCGTCTGATTGAGGGCATAATTTCGCCCTAAACCATGGGGGGCTCCCAAGAGAAGAGGGTGCCGAATACTTGATTCACCGTTTTGAGATTCTTCAAGGGTGGAAACGCATTGGCCTGAAGATCCCGCTGGCAACTTCTCTCTGCTACAACTAACTGCCCATTGCGGTGCTATAACTGCGATTGTCAAGCTACAGAGAGCCCAGTACTAAGCAGTTTTGCTGCGAAGCATCTGCTGCCTATTGATACTCAGGACTAGTTCTGACATCATGAGGACCCATACGGGGTTTCCGAAATTAGGGGTACCTTTTTGGGGTCCTCATTGGGAAACCTACTACTTGGGGGACTATTTTAGGGGTCCCCTTATTTTCGTAAACCCCCACACTAAGGCTGAAATTTCAGCACGACCTTCAAAATCAGGCCGATGGTGCCCTGCACTTTCCAGAAGGCGCAGCCCCAATACCGGAAGGCCGAGCAGTGATCCTCGGTGAAGGAGACCTTGTACCTTGACATGGGGATTGCAGCAGACTATTCCTAAACCCTAAACCCTAAAACCTTTAGTGCTATGGCATGCTATGCGTGCTGTACTTCACGAGTCCATACTCTACGTTACTTCACATTGGAACAGTAGAAAGTGCACACAAGGCAGTACAAATGCAGTAGACATATACCAAACACCATATACCGTATGCTTTTTGCGTATACTATATACTAGTTACTAGATACTATGTACTAGTTACTACATACTACGTAGTAGATCGCGCACAGTATACACTACAGCGTATGGCGTTTTAGGAGGCCCTGGGTGCACGAGCACTGCGATAGCTTTCGTTGGAAAGCAAGTGCATGCAACCAACAGGGCATGTCCTCAGGCAGCTAGTCCTAGGAACTGAAATTCTGTCTGTACCACTTGGTGGTTTGCGAAGTTGGGGTACCTTATTGGGGCCCCTATTATCATCCTGCTATTTGAGGTCCACTTGGTGGTTTTGGGGTACCTTATTGGGGTCCCTAGTAATATCCTCCTATTTGGGGTCTAGTTTCGGGGCCCCCCCTATTTCCGTAAACCGCCCCATCTGTCCAAGTCTCGAAGCTTCCCAGACCATGTCGAAAGCCTCACAAGGAACACGAAAGGCTTGAATGGGCCTTCAGGCATTCATTCTGCTACTGCCTTTTAACCCTAAACCCTAAACCCTAACCCCTAAACCCTAAACCCTAAACCCTAACCCCTAAACCCTAAACCCTGCCATGTAAGCCTCTCTGGCTCTTGAGACAGACCCCTTAGCAGTGCCATACTGATACCAGGACCCTTAAGGTAGATAGAACGTGGGCGAAAGAAGGCTTCCGGTATGCTTTGTACTATGAGCATGGCTACTACCCCGGCGGTTTAGGGTTTAGGGTTTCGGGTTTGGGGTTTGGGGTTTAGGGCTTCGGGATAAACCCTAGACCCTAACCCTAAACCCAGCAACTTCTACTGGGCGCTATTCAATGGACTTGCGGGCTCGCAGCGCAGGCATATGCTGCAGTGGAGACCATAGCTGCTCATGAAAACATCGACCTACACCAATCCCTAAACCCCTAGACCCTGTAAACTCCTGAACTCCTAACACCCTTGAAGAACACAATCCTAACCCTTCAATTGAGCCCAGAAGCATGAACCCCCACAACCCCTAAACCCACCCAAGCCCTTAAAACCGCCCTCACGCAGCCCAAGACACCCAAGTTCAGAAATGCTCTCAGCCTTTGGAAGCCCTAAATCCTGAACCCTAAACCCTGAACCCTAAAGGGTGTTGGGCTCCCTTTGTAAAGGCCTTGTTGATCCAAGGCAGAGGGACCTGGAGACCGCGCAAGGCTTCGGTAACCTGCCGATTGGCGCTGCGGCCCAAGACAGGTTTAGGGCTTTAGGGCTTTAGGGCTCTAGGGCTCTAGGGCTTTAGGGCTTTAGGGCTTTAGGACTCTAGGGCTTTAAGGGCTTTAAGGGCTTTAAGGGCTTTAAGGGCTTTAAGGGCTTTATGGGCTTTAAGGGCTTTAGGGCTTTGGGGCTTTGGGTCTAGAGTTTTGGGGTTGGGGTTTCGGGTTCAGAGTCTAGGGTCTGAGAGCTTTAGGGGTCGTAGGCTGCAAGGCTTTGGGATTGTGGGGTTTCGGGCTTAGGGTGTTTGAGTGTGATCCTGAACCCACTCGGGCTTGTGCATTGGCGTGCAGGGCGTAAGGTATCTTCAGGGCCGGTCTATTTAGGGTTTAGGGTATAGGGTTTAGGGTTGAAGGTTTAGGATTTGGGGGGGGGGGGGGGTTATATGATTTTTACCACTGTGCTGCGCCTCAAGTCTTGGATATCTTAGGCCTTTCACCCATCTAAGATCTCTAAGCAACAGCATACCAGCTTGTACTCAGGGCTTGCAATCAGACCGCATCCTTCCACCCCATCCTTCCATCCTTCCTTCCGGCCTTCCTGCCTGCCTTCCTTCCTTCCCCCCAGTCCCACGTAGGCCTAAACCCTAAACCCTAAACCTGTCGACCCTATAAGCCCTGTAAAACCCTACAACACCCTATGAAACCCTATAAACCCGTAAACCCTATGCACCCTTATCCCCTAAACCCCAAAGCCTCAACCCCAACCGAGGCCCCACCTGCCGCTCGATCGGAAACGCCACGCCGTTGTCGAACCAGTTCCTTGGTCAGTCGTGCTCGCCCGGGCTTCTCCTAAACCCTAAACCCCAAACCCTAAACCCTAAACCCGAAACTCCAAACCCAAGACTTGTTTTTAGGGTTTGGGGGCTACTTCCCAACTGAACCCTACATGGCAATAGGGTTGAGGGTCTAGGGTTCGAGGGTTTGAGGGCTTGAGGGCTTGACCCTAAACCCTAAACCCTAAACCCTGATTAGTTCCATGGTGCCTTCGTAAGGGCCCTTAGAAGGGGACCCCCCTTAGATGCCCCCTTATGCAACCTAAGGGGCCCATACTTCAGAAGCCCTGTTAAAGGAGGTAGGAGACCATATGAAGGGCCCATAGAACTTCCCTTAGACTACAATTTAGGGTTTAGGGTTTTGGGGTTTAGGGTTTAGGGTTTACGGTTTAGGGTTGTGTTCTGGGCCTTTGGAGGGGGGGGGGGTATGGGAGCTTAATTTCTGGTGCAAGAGTCTACCCTACGGATGGGCTCCCCAAATTTAGGGTTCCGGGTGCCGAGGGGAGACAGGGCAGGGGCTCCCAAAAATCAGAATTTAGGGCTTAGGGTTTAGGGTTCAGGGTTTAGGGTTTAGGGTTTAGGGTTTAGGGTTCAGGGTTCAGGGTTTAGGGTTTAGGGTTCAGGGTTCAGGGTTTAGGGTTTAGGGTTTAGGGTTTGGAGGAAAGCCTTGCAAGCTGAAGCTCACCACCGACTGGTACCACGTGTCCACGTCCACGGCCGGCAAGATGACCTGCCACTCTAAGCGGCCACTTCGCTAACCCTAAACCCTAAACCCTAAGCCCTAAACCCCAAACCCTAAACCCTAAACCCTAAAAATATGGTCCCTTTTTCGTTCCTCTGCAACATATGGTCCCTCTTGGGCTCCTTAGTAAGAGCCGGCCCCTATTCTTTAGGGTATCCAAAGAAGGGACCATAAGTTAGAGAACTGTCATGTGGCAGAAGGTTGACTTCTGGGGCTGAAGCAGTCTTCAGCCATGGCATGAGGGGTTTCTCGTGAGGTTTTGCAGGGCGAGGCACTCTACATGACAAGTCTACATCAAAACGAGAATATTCGCATAATGAAGGAAACGATGGCAAGCTCTTGCAGAATATGTTGCATTCTCCCTAGACCCTAACCCTAAACCCTAAACAACCTGAACCCTAAACCCTAAACTCTCTAAGTTGCATTATCCTATCCTTGAACCCTAAACCCTAAACCCTAAACCCTAAACCCTAAACCCTAAACCCTAAACCCTAAACCCTAACCCTAAACCCTCAAGGCTCCCCACATCCGAAACCCCCCACACTCCTGGCCTTGGACCTGGGAAACTCGCGAAGGGTGTCCTGGGGTCTGCCAGCTTGGGTTTTAGGGTTTAGGGTTTAGGGTTTAGGGTTTAGGGTTTAGGGTTTTGGGTTTTGGGTTTTGGGTTTAGGGTTTGGGGCTTTGGGTTTTGGATTATGGGTTCTGGGTTATGGGCCTCAAGGTCAGGGTTTAGGGTTATGGGCTTAGGGTTTCGGGTTATGGTGTTTAGATTGTGGGTTTAGGGTGTCGGGTTTGGGGTTTGGGGAGAAAGGTCGGGCAAGGCGGCGGGGCCAGGGGGGTTGCACCCCTGACTGCTTCTAGACGATAGTGAATTTAAGGACTCATAGAGTATTGCGAGACTAATTACCGCCAAGCAAGAACATCCCTAAACCCTAAACCCTGAACCCTAAAACCCTAAACCCTAAAACCCTAAACCCTAAACCCTAAACCCTAAACCGTTTTCCGGAGCTTTCTGTAGTACGAGGTCCCCTTGTCCTGCCTCCTTGAGGCACCTCAGCACACCCAGTTTGGGGTTTGGGGTTTGGGGTTTAGGGTTTAGGGTTTAGGGTTTGGGGTTTAGGGTTTAGGGTTTAGGGTTTAGGGTTTAGGGTTAGGGCTTAGGGCTTAGGGTTCAGGGCTTAGGGCTTAGGGTTTAGGGTCTAGGGTTTAGGGTCTAGGGTTTAGGGTTAGGGCAACCAAGGCGGCCGCCGAAGTCGAAGCCTAAACCCCGAAAACCTCAAAAGCACCGCCAGGTCGCTTCGTACATCAAGTGCACAGGTTCCTGCACCATTTCTGAGGGGTTTAGGGTTTAGGGTTTCGGGTTAGGGTTTAGGGTTTAGGGCTTAGGGTTTAGGGTTTAGGTTTAGGGTTTATTGTTTAGGGCTTGTTCCTTCTTGGGTTTTAAATCTTGATAGAAATGAAAAATGATGCTCAACAATGACCCAGGCTCATCCATGGCCGCATCAAAGCCGGCCAACTCACTCAGAACCGTCGCGCGGGAGCCGCCTCCTGGGGAGTTGGGTTTAGGGCTTAGGGCTTAGGGTTTAGGGCTTAGGGTTTAGGGTTTAGGGTTCAGGGTTCAGAGTTCAGGGTTCAGGGTTTAGGGTTTAGGGTTTGGGGTTTAGGGTCAAGGGCTTAGGGTTCAGGGTTTAGGGTTTAGGGTTTAGGGTTAGGGTTTGGGAAACCAAGACCTTTGGGGTCTCGGAAGATATTCTCCCACAGAAGAAGACGATGCATGTGAGACACAAAGGACCCAAGACGCTGGAGTCTTTATAGGCATGTCTCAATTTAGGGGCAGACCCTGAAGTGCACAAAAGAAACTCTCTTCCTTCTTACAGCCGATCTGGAACTAGTATACACCCTGATCCCTATCAAGAGAGGTTTGGGGTTTAGGGTTTCGGGTTTAGGGTTTGGGGTTTGGGGTTTAGGGTTTACGGTTTAGTAAGGTTTAGGGTTTAGTGTTTTGGGTTTTTTGTTTATGGCGAGCGGCCAAAGAGGTACTTGCACACCGGCTCCCGCGCAGCTCGGCTGTAGCCCATGTGCAGCGGGTTCAAACCCAGGATCTTCAGAGCCGAGTACCTGGAAGGACACTCTCAGGCTTAGGGGTTTAGGGTTTAGGGCTTGGGGTTGAGGGTTTAGGGTTTAGGGTTTAGGGTTTAGGATCTAAGGTTTAGGGTTTAGGGTTTAGGGTTTAGGGTTTAGGGCTTCGTCGCCCTAGTTCCTAAAGTTTGGGTTAGGGCTGAGGGTTGAGCGCGACTCTGGGTTTCAGAATGAAACTTCTGGGCAAAGAGGATGTAGGATTCAACGCTTGGACTTCTCACTTTACGTGCTTAGGGGTTAGGGGTTAGGGGTTTAGGGGTTTAGGGTTTAGGGTTTGGGGTTTAGGGTCTAGGGTTTAGGGTTTAGGGTTTAGGGTTTACGTGCTTAGGGTTCAGGGTGTGGGGTGCTTACGCTCCAGGGGCTGGGAAAGCCGATGCTCCTCCATGAGACTCCAGAAGCTTTCTGCTGTAGCTGTTGCTTTGTCGAGGGTCAGCCCTAACCCGAACCCCGATTCGCGTAACCCAAGCTGCTCTAAACCCTAAACCCTAAACCCAAGTGGGAGACTCGACCCAGACATCCGTTTAGGGTTTAGGGTTTTGGGGCTTAGGGGGGCTGAAGATATCACCCAGTCCAAGCATAGGTTTGGGGTTTAAGGGCTATGGGTTTTTTCTGTTCTCATATCAGTACGAGCATGCATTAGGCCCGAAGACATGCACATTCATCTCATGAATAGTAGGAGCCAATAGAAGTGCCTAACTTGAGCACATGCCCTAAACCCTAAACCCTAAACCCTAAACCCTAATCCCCCAAGACAGGCTCCCACAGTACTCGCTCGGGAAAGAAGGGCCGCAATCTATATAGGTCCCTATAGTTCTCCGCCCCTACTAAGCACCAAGGAGGAGATGAGGACAGTTTGGGGTTTGGGGTTTAGGGCTTAGGGTTTAGGATTTAGGATTTAGGGTTCAGGGTTTAGGGTTTAGGGTTTAGGGGGTGGGGGGGGGGGGGGGGGCATGGTTTGCGTCCCTGTCCGCGGGGCGCCAGCATAGAGCACCTGAGGGGTAGATAGAACATTCTACGTCATATTCGATGCCACACAGACGAAGCATGTAGGTGTTGCGCAAACAGCAAGCACAGTAAACGCCACTGTGCAAAGAGTATACGGCCCTGCGGAAAGTTCGTCTGCTTTGCCGAAGGGCCTCGAAAGCACCGCATCTGCCGAAGGCGGCCAGGAACAAAGCCGCGACCCTGACATCCCTCATGGCTCCAGGGCTCGAGTTCTTAGTAGGAAACTGAAGAATTAGGTTCCTTGTACCCCCATATACACATGCGTCGGAGTTCTCGCCCACCCCCCCTCCCATGCTATCCCGCTGAACCTAAACCCTTAACTTCAAGGGAAACCCTAAACCCGCCATGAAGGGAAACCCTAAACCCACTAGCTCCTTTAGATCATCGGGCAGGCCTTCTGGCTCACATTCATTATGGAACAAGGGTTTGGGGTTTAGGGTTTAGGGTTTAGGGTTTAGGGTTCAGGGTTCAGGGTTTAGGGTTTAGGGTTTAGGGTTTAGGTTTAGGGTTTAGGGTTTAGGGTTTACGGTTTAGGGTGTAGGTTCGTTTGCTGGAAGCGTGTGGGACTTCACGCTTGGACCAAGTGCAGATGCCGGCAAAGAAACCGCACAATCCTTCCCTGAACCCCAAACCCTAAACCCTGAACGCTAAACCCTAAACCCGAAAATTCAGGTGTGCCGCCAAACCCGAAGCCTCAACCGCCAACCCCCCTTTCTTTCCATCAGCTGCTTCTGCCAGAACTCAGGACAAAATATAAAAATGTACCCCTGCACCCAATCCGTCTGAGGTATCTGCTGCGACATTTGAAAATTGGCATTCGGATTTCGAGCTCAGATTCAATCGATTCTTGATTCTCTCAATTGACTCCCGCACCTTCTTGGATGCGTCACATGTAGGAAAACCTGATGAACTGAGACCCGAAACACTAAACCCTCAGCCCTAAACCCTAAACCCTAAACCCTAAATCCTAAACTTGCTTCGCCTTCCACACTCAAGACGTCGGCCCGCTTGTCCCCAAAACCCTAAACCCTGAACCCTAAATCCGCAACCCGAAACCCTATTCGAATTTTCGTAGTGCTTCGCTGCTCCCAGGCTTTGGGAACTTCCGGAGGTGAAACTGGGTTTAGGGTTTTGGGTTTAGGGTTCGGTTTAGGGTTTAGGGTTTAGGGTTTAGGGTTGAGGGTTGAGGGTTAGGGTGCACGGGTCGAGACATTGGAGTCTAGCAAGAGAGCTTGCGGGCTTAGGGCTTCACATGTGCGAAAGATTTAGGGCGTAGGGTGTGGTTGATAAACGCTGCACTCTAAACCCTGACCCTAAACCCTAAACTCTAGAGTCTAGACCCTTAAGCCCTAAATCTCCAAACCATAAACCCTAAACCCTAAACCCTAAATCCCTACATCGCCAAATCCCTAAGTCCCTAAACCCTAAACCCTATCCCTAAACCCGCGCATCCCCTACACCCTAACGGTTCTCTTCGCGCTCGTGCCATCGTCCCACTTCATGTCCACGGTGACCTGCAGCAGGCCCCAGATATCGAAGCTCTGTGGTCTCAACCCTGAACTCCACATGATCAGGATTCAGGATTTCGGGTTTCGGGTTTCGGGTTTAGGGCTTAGGGCTTAGGGCTTAGGATTTAGGGTTTAGGGATTACGGTTTAGGGTTAGGGTTCATGAAACCCTTGCGAGACCCTGAAAGAAACCTTGCAGGGGAACCTTCCAACACCATGCCGAACGCTTCGGGCCCGACCCCCCGAAAGCCTTAAAACACCTGAACCACAAAACCCTAAACCCTAAACCCTAAACCCTAAACCCTAAACCCTAA
>CAJNDS010000133.1:25000-145000 GCA_905221605.1 Symbiodinium natans
CCGCATTGTTTGGTTTTGGGTTTTCAGGTCTTGGGCCTTTTCTCCCCTCTACATAATTCTATACATGTCTGAGCATTTCTATATAGATATACATACATATAATAAATACATATATATATATATATAGATGTATATAAATATACATATATACTTTAGGGTTTAGGGCTTGGGGGCTCGGAGCCCGCCAGCGGGGGAATGGATGACCTGCTGGGATGTGGGCAGACTCTTGCGTCTGTCTCTGTCCGGGAACATCCCCGAAACCCTGAACCCTAAACCCTAAACCCTAAACCCTAAACCCTGAACCCTAAGCCCCGCAAGGAGTTTCCAGGACTCCGGGTTGCTGCGCTTCGTTTCAGGAACCCCAAAAACACAGCGTAAGGCCTCAACTTGGGTTCCTGAACCCCGAAACTCTCCATTTTGAGAGCATTTAAGAGACTCCAGCCCCCGAAGGCGAAAAGAGAAGTAAGCAGTGACAGATGAAGATGGTTGTGAAAATTGAGATAGGAAAAAAAGGTTGGGAGTAACTTACTTAATGGAGCTTTGAACAAGGATCTTAGTATTTGGTGCCGAAACAAATGTTTTCGGATGACATTACTTGACCAGACTCACTGCTAAACCCTATGCCGTCTACACCTTTAAAGAACCCAAAGCCCAAATACAACCTTGCAGCCTAAAAACCCTAGACCCTAGACCCTAAACCCTAAACCCTAAACCCGAAGCCCTAAACCCTAAGCCCTAAGCCCTAAACCCAAAACCCGAAACCCTAAGCCCCAGTGAAATCGAGGAGCGCCGCTGCTGGGCAGCGGCTGGCTGGCAGGGCCGTCCTCGCCTTGTAGCCCACAGCTTGGCTCATTGGGCTTTAGGCTTTCTGGTTTAGTGTTTAGGGTTTAGGATTTAGGGTTTAGGGTGTCGGGTTAAGGGTTTAGGGTTTAGGGATTGGGGTTTCGAGTTAGGGTTTTGGGCTTCGGGTCTTTTGGGGGTTTGGGGCTGCAGGTTTCGGGGTGCGAGTGTTGAGTCTAGGGCTTAAGGGTGTTTCATTTGAACGACGTAGGCTTCAGGGTTGTAGGATTTGGGGTGTTCGGACGCTCCAAAGGTGTGAGCATTAGGAAATTCAAGGGACCCCGAAGATTGACCTAAATACAAGGATCCTCATTTTCAGGTCCCTTGACTGCAGCATACATGTATATCCCTAGTTTCACAAACCCCCACGCTGGGGTTTTTCTTAGGGTTTCGACTGAAGGAACCTTTAAGAGGAATCCTGGTTTGAAGGAACCTCCCGGCAAAGATCTAAGTTTGACAAGGAAGTGCAACCCAGAAAGCCCAAAACCCCTTAATCCGCCGAGGCCCGAGGCCTGAGGTGTTTAGATCCAGGTCAAGGGAACCTTTCATAGTTCTCCCAGGCCCACCCCCCACCACTCACGCCCACCCTCTCCAAGCCCCCCACCCCCCGCACCTGCCGGCACCCCCACGCCCCTTAGCAACCTTTTGAGGAATGACCTCCTACAGCATCCTGCAACACCCTACCCCCAAACCCCCCCTTACTTCTCGTGAACCCTTAATTCGTTTCGGGGCCGCGTTAGCGGTGTAAATTAAGGAAGATACCTTCAAGCAATCCTTAGTATGATTTAAGACAAATTCCTTAATTAAGGGATACTGGGCTCTTTGGGAATAGATCGAGATTTAAGCTTTTGGCACGTCACTCAGAGGATTGGAGTCGGGAATGTCGGGCTTCGGGGTTTCGGGTCTGGGGGTTGAGCTTAAGGGTTCCTGGGCAGGGCTTCGGTTCGCGGCGTAATAAAGTCTAGGGTTTAGGGTTTAGGGTTTAGGGTTTAGGGTTTAGGGTTTAGGGTCGACTCCTCCTGCAGGTTCAAAACGAAGGAGTGAGAAAACCACTACCAACTAGTTGCGCAGCCTCTGGCTTTTTGAAGCACATATGGGAAGAGCGGTTTAGGGTTTAAGGCTTAGGGTTTAGGGCTTAGGGCTTAGGGTTTAGGGTTTAGGGTCCGCCGACCCTGGCGGCGTGTCCTCAGCCCCCCAAAAACCTCGAAACGCGGGGGCCACCCCCCCCTTTTTTCCTGGTACACTTTTTGCAGCTGAGCTTCGTGTGCTGGTCGCAGCTTTTGAAGTGCACCCGCCCATGAAGCGCGCGAAAGGCAGGGCCCACGAGGCGGCGTGACAAAATAAGATCAAGAGACCCTTGGGGTTTAGGGTTTAGGGTTTAGGGTTTAGGGTTTAGGGTTTAGGGTTTAGGGTTTAGGGTTTAGGGTTTAGGGTTTAGGGTTTAGGGTTTAGGGTTTAGGGGTCAAGATGACTTGGCTGCTTGAGGATCAGAAGCGTGGCAGCCACTCAACCAAACCACAGAAACCAAGGCATAGATTCAGCAAGCGCCTCAGGGGGAGAGAGACAGAGAGAGCTAAAATCCCAAAAAACAATTATATACATATACATATATATATACATATACATATCTGTTGGGCTCAACAAGTCAGGTTGGGATGCACGTTTCTGGAACCTCAAGTCAGAAACCACTTTCTCATCACTGCCACTCAGATCCCATGCCAGCGCATGTTGCCCCGAGCCCCTCAACTCGAACCTCAGGCCCGAGAACCCAACAAACACAAACAAAGACTCAGACCCTATTTAGGGTTTAGGGTTTAGGGTTTAGGGTTTAGGGTTTAGGGTTTAGGGTTTAGGGTTTAGGGTTTAAGGGGGCCCTAAACCCTAAACCCGAAACCACCTAAGCCCCAGCAGCCTGAACCAACTCCCCCCAAAACCTCAAAGGTTCAGAGCCTCAAGCCCTTTGGGGTTTGGGGTTTAGGGTTTAGGGTTTAGGGTTTAGGGTTTAGGGTTTAGGGTTTAGGGTTTAGGGTTTTAGGGTTTAGGGTTTAGGGTTTAGGGCTTAGGGCTTAGGGCTTAGGGCTTTCTGAACACCCAAACGGGTGAAACAAATCGCAGGGAACCCCTGCGTCAGCTTCTATTCGTTTGTTGCTGCAGAAGATCGTCGATCAAACAATCAGAATGCACAAGCTCTCTCAAGATTTCCGAACATACATACGAGTCGGGAATCTCTTCTTCTGGGGTTCCGTATGTTAGGGATTCTGTCCGTCGGTGTCCACAGTGGGTCTCTCATTTTCGAAATTCCCTGTTTGAGCCCTCAACCCTAAAACAACACCCAAGACCGCTATTCGCGTCCCAAATCTGAGGCCCTGTGCACTGACACACACATCACATTTGTCTGGCTGCACCAGTCGAGCAAGCTGAAATATCATGAGCGGAACGGGTGTGGCAGGCGTGGTACGCCACGGATTTGAGGAGTCCAGCAGCCTGCTCCGTGTCTTCAGCTAAAGGTGGCAAAGGTTTGGGTTTAGAGTTTAGGGTTTAGGGTTTAGGGTTTAGGGTTTAGGGTTTAGGGTTTAGGGTTTAGGGTTTAGGGTTTAGGGTTTAGGGTTCAGGGTTTAGGGTTTAGGCTTTACGGTTTAGGGTTCGGGTTTAGGGTTTAGGGTCTGGGAGCTGTGCATGCCTGGCTGCCGGTACCAATCAAACAAGCGCTGCAGTGGACTTCTTCCCTCGAATCATGGGTTCCCCTACTATCCCCCTCTATACTAAAGGGGCATCCTTGGGGATATAGACAGCCAGAAGAGGGTTAAGAAGGGTTCCCTTTTAAGGGTCCCCCTTATCCTACCTAGGATACTACCCCCCCCCTAGGTTCCCCCATAACTAAGACAATGTAGGGATCATTCAGCCTAATTCAAGAGGGGAACCGAGGGGGGTTAGTATAGAGGGGGGTAGTAGGGCAACCCATGATCAAATGAAGCTACTGTGCAAGACTGGGGGAATCGCGCAACCGCACTACATAGCTTGGGATGTTCCCCCTTATACGAACAGCCCTTAGTAGGGATTGTAATCAGGAGTGGTACTAGAATACCTTCTAAGGACTGTTAGTATAAGAGGGAACATTCCAATATGTAGCACTGGTGTCGGTCACACAAGTTTAAGCGTCCGGAGCAGAACAAGGGTTTCCTGATGCCATGCCAGGCAGGGCCCCGTGGCAAAGCCCCAAGCAAGGAAAGAAAGCTACGCTCCCAACCCTACTTCTGAGGGCGGCGAAACAACACAAACTTATATGGCATGCTGCATAGTATAGTTTCGTGTCGTATCCTTTCGTTCCATATCGCATCGTCATAAGGCTGGGATCAGGAGTCCCTGTTTCATGCCGAGCTGAACTGGATCCTAAACCCTAAGCCCTAAACAAAGTAATCAGACTAAAGCTGAATAGGCCACTTCATACAGCCCGTCAGCCTCCCAGCGTGGGCAGCTGGCCCTACTAAGCCACACCATAAGATGAAGGTTGTGGGTTGTATATGTAGGATACTATATAGAACACTATATAGTCGACATGAGTACACTTTAGTAAGGTCGACAGGCTTGAGATGAGGGTGTTGAGCTATATCTAGCTTTTCTATACTTGTCTCCGTACATACCTAGAACTACTATGGCACATACTGCGTTCCCATCTTGTCCTGTGCTGCGCCGAACCTTCTCAAGTAATTAAAGTCGAACAAGAGAACAAGATTTCATTTCACCGTACAGTCAGTTGCGGGTTCAGGGGTCAGGGTTTAGGGTTTAGGGCTTAGGGTTTGGGGTTTGGGGTTTAGGGAGTTCACGATACCAAGTTCAGCACAGTGAAGGCACCCAAGTCAAGGCTTTGCTGCCGCAGGCCGGCCTGATGCCCTGCCGCTCTCTGACAAGCTGCGCTTCTTCGCAACCTGGGCGATCTCCACATCCGGACCCTAAACCCCTAAGCCCCTAAAATCTGAACCCTGAACCCTGAACCCATAACTTGAAACCCTGAACCCTCATTTCAAAAGAGGCATGGGATGGCTGCTGCGCACGTGTGGGAGTGGTTGCTGCTTCATCGCTCTAATCCTGCACTGCCAGGTCTCTTTTTCTCAACTTGGCATCCCTGCTTGATCCTTCAGGTATTCAGCACAAAGGATGGACATGATTTCTGACGAGTCCCGGTTGTGAATGAAGGCAGCCACATTCTGTTTCGCGACATCATAGGGCGCCTCCCCATACCTGGACTCCATGTGTACATCTGCCCTGGCCCTCAGCAAAAGAAAGATCATCTCAATGTTCCCCCGCATGGCGGCATAGTGTAAGGGCGTCTCCTGCATGGAATCTGTTGCGTTAACCAGACAGCCGTGGGCCAGCATCTTCTCCGCCAGCTCAACAGAGTCAGCGGCCACTGCCTCATGCAGACTGGACTGGCCCAAACTGGACTTCGCCATCAGGGAATTGATGCTGAATCCCCTGAGACAGCACAGCTCATCCAAGTTGGTCCTGGTCAAAGAGTCAGGGGACGAAGCACCGAAAGGTACCAAGTGACAGGCTGCCCAACGCTTCATGCGTCTCTGTAGCTTGGCTTGACCACAGGCTGCCGGGCCATCATTGATGAAGAGGAGGATGTCTTTGGCACACTCTTCCCGGGAGCAGGCGACCTTGTTCACGTCGATGTGGTACATGGTCTCGGTGACCCATGGGTCCAGGCTGCCATATTTGGAGGTGCCGTTCGGGAAGAGCCTGGTGCAGGCCATGATCCCCGACTTGCAAGCCACGTAGATATCCTGGCCTGCCCTGGTGGCACACTCCAAGCTGTACAACCGCCATGCCCGGGACATGCTGAAAGGCTCGGGTGCACCGCTCTCGGGACTCTTGGTCCCAGCCTGGGTTCCGGCCGAGATGATGAAACTGTGACACTCCACCTGCGCTTTATCCATCCTCAGCTTCTTCCCGTCATAGCAGCACTTGTGCAGATCCGTGGTGACGTCATGCTGGTTGTAGCCCATGAGGTTGAACCAAAGAACGGCAGTGTCTGGCAAGGCGATGGCCTCCGCGAACCACTCCAGGGAAGACATCACCTAGACCCAGGAGTCGCCTAGGAATAAAAAGTGGCACCCCCTTTTTTGAAGCTTTAAGGGGATGATAGAGAAGAACCCCAGCCCTAAAAAAAAGGAAGTAAGGGCCTCCGAGTCCTAGTAGCCCTAAACCCTAAACCCTACACCCTAAACCCTAGACAGGGTACTACTGAGCATCCATGTCACATCTGCGAAGTACTGGCCAAACTGGTAGTTGACGCAGTACTGGGGGATCTGCGGCCCATCTGCGATGAGCTCCACATACGAACAGTTCCGCTGCATCGTCTCCTTCTTGATCACCATGTCGCAGATGTCCTAAACCCTAAACCCTAAACCCTAAACCCTAAACCCTAAACCCTAAACCCTAAACCCTAAACCCTATTCTGATGTCCTGTACCGTGAGCTCCTCCCATGGGATGTCCAGGTGCGCCTTCTGCATCTGCCGCCGCGCCTTCCGGCTGAAGGTGCGCAGCTGTCCCAGGGTGATTCCTAGTAGCGGGTTTAGGGTTGAGGGTTTAGGGTTTAGGGTTTTGAGTTTTGGGTTTTAGGGTTTAGGGTTTGTTTAGGGTTGAACTTGGGACTTTTAGTGTGCTCAAGTCCAAGCATGTCACTAGTACAGCTCCTTACTCCGATATCGAATATCGACCCACCCACTCATTGGATCCCGTAACATTATGAAAATAATTACTGTTTCGTTTTACCCTTCAAACTTTAGGCTGAATAGGCGGCCACCCAGAGTAGGCCCTAAACCCTACAGCCAACCCAGAAAAGGCTAAACCCCAAAGCCAGCCCAGAGTAGGCCCTCCACCCTATAACCGGCCCAGACTAAGCCCTAACCCGAAAACCAACACAAACAAAGGCCCAGAGTAAGCCGTAAACCCTAAAACCAGCCCAGAGCAGGCCCCAAACCCTAAAGCCAGCCAGAGTAGACCCCAAACCCTAAAGTCAGCCCAGAGTAGGCCTTAAACCCTGAAACCAGCCCAAAGTAGCCCGAAAGCCTAAACCCAGCCCAGAGTAGGCCCTAAACCCTAAAACCAGCCCAGAGCAGGCCCCAAACCCTAAAGCCAACCAGAGTAGGCCCTAAACCCTAAAGTCAGCCCAGAGTAGGCCTTAAACCCTGAAACCAGCCCAAAGTAGCCCTACAGCCTAAACCCAGCCCAGAGTAGGCCCTAAACCCTAAAGCCAGCCCAGAGTAGGCCTTAAACCCTATGACCAGCCCTGATGGCCATGCCTGGCCCCACCCCACCCCACCCTTGATCATCCCCCTCCGGAGAAGAGCTTGAATTTTCGGTGGAAAACCGCGAAACTTCGGTGGAAAACCGCGAAACTTCGGTGGAAAACCGCGAAACTTCGGTGGAAAACCGCGAAAGTTCGGTGCTAGTTTCTGGTGGAAAACCGCGAAAGTTCGGTGGAAAACCGCGCAGGCATGAGCCATTGAATATACATAGGTTAGAGAGTGTTTAGGGTTTAGGGTTTTGGCTTTTGGGTTTGGGGCCTATACTGAACTTGGGACCCTGGCAAAAACCGTATTTTACCTGTTTCTTAGGAGGTACGACAAAGATTTGAAAAAACAATTGCCAAGTATTCCAAAGGAAGTCCGCGATGGGCCACGTAGGGGATGGTGCAGCCCACAGTCCTCTTGCGCGCGCCGATGCGGCGCAGCACTGAGACGCGCACGTCCATGTTCCTTACTGTTGGTTCGTAGGGAAATGGGGGGAATTAGGTACCTATGTATATACATCTATATACCCTTATTATAGAGGGATCTATATACCCTTTAAGGGATTCTACCAGGGATGCCTCATTCCCCCTCAATCCCTAACCAACAGCCAGGCTCAGGGTGTCGAAGGCCTCGGCGTGCGAGGTCAGGAGCCCCCAGTCGCCCTTGGCGAGCCTTAGTTGTAAAGGTTAACCTTTGGGATTACAAGGGGATTCTATTACCCCATAAAGGTTCAAGGTTACCTTTAACCTAAACCCTAAACCCTAAACCCTAAACCCTAAACCCTAAACCCTAAACCCTAAACCCTAAACCCTAAACCCTAAACCCTAAACCCTAAACCCTAAACCCTAATACTACTAGGGAGCTGGGGCCGGCCGTTCACGCAACAGAGGTTGCCACCGCAGTCCGTGATCAGGCCATGCGTCTCCTTACTGTTGGTTCGTAGGAAATTGGCGGGGGAACTCGGTACCTCTATAACATACCCTTTAAAGGGATTATAAAGGGCACCTCTATACATACCCTTTAAGGGATTATATAGGGTACCTCTATAACATACCCTTTAAGGGATTATACAGGGTACCTCTATACATACCCTTAAAGGGATTAGATAGGGTACCTCTATACATACCCTTTAAGGGATTATATAGGGTACCTCTATACATACCCTTTAAGGGATTATATAGGGCACCTCCATACCTACCCTTTAAGGGATTATAGAGGGTACCCTCACATACCCTTTAAGGGAGAGGGGCACCCTTCATTCCCTCATTCCCTCATTCCCTCACTAACCCACCGCAAGTCTCCGGCACATCCGCGATGAAGTTCAGGATCTGCCTCTTGTAGGCCTGCTCGGCCGCCTCGCTCTTGCGCACGTCCCACCGGGAGATCGCATCCACCAGGGGCCCTGAGGAAACAGCCGCGGAGCCCACCATGCCCGTGGAGGTGTAGAGCTGGAGCTCTTTCCTAGTTCATGGCTGGGAGAATATTAAAAGTTTCAATGTATATTCCTTATTGGGTTTGTCTAAGTACCCTGAAGGATGTAAAAATGGTACCCAACTATGACAAAGTTTCTCCATGGTGATGGTGCAGTGCAGTTCCAAGCAGCACCAGCTGCGCGTTAAGGAGCCCGCATCGCGATCCACGATCAGAATCGTGGCATCGGCATTCATGATGGCGCGAGCGAACGGGGTGTCCATGATGCGCGAGCCGAAGTACTCACCGAACTGATTGTTGGCAAAGGTGCACACCCACAAGACCGTGCAGATGCTCAGGGCCCGGTCGGCCACGATCTGATCCACGGCCGCAATGAAATCGGCGAAGCGACCACCCCACCAGTGACTGATCATGAGGTGGGGCCTTTGGGGCTGGTCACCTCGGCTCGCCCCTAAACACCCTCTGAACTAATAGTCCTGATATGTGATCCTCTTAAACCCCTACAAGGGAAAATGGTCCTGATAGATGGTCCCCTTGAACCCAAGAAGGGAACATATTCTTGATATATGATCCCCTTAAACCCAATCAGGGAAAATGTTCCTGATATATGATCCTCTTAAACCCGATAAGGAGAAAATGCACAAATTGTCCCCAAAAAGGCCCGCCTAGTCACTGCCCTAAACCCTAAACCCTAAACCCCAAACCCTAAACCCTAAACCCTACACCCTAAACCCTAAACCCTAAACCCTAAACCCTAAACCCTAAACCCTAAACCCTAAACCCTAAACCCTAAACCCTAAACCCTAAACCCTACCTAGGCACAGACCAGCTCAGCCCAGGAGTAGCGCTTGGCCACCTCAGGGTCGGACTCGTCCATCTGCCACTGAAGGTCGTGGTAAGGGATGTACTTCCTTAATGTTGCTTAGCAGGGAATGTTTAGGGTTTAGGGTTTAGGGTTTAGGGTTCAGGGTTTAGGGTTTAGGGTTTAGGGTTTAGGGTTTAGGGTTTAGGGTTTCAGCTGGCTGGTTCTTAGCACGGAATGGGGGGACTCAGGGTACCCCCTATAGAATCCCTTAAAGGGTAGAATATAGGGCCCGAATTCCCCGCATTTTTCTGCTAGCCAACCAGCAAGCTTCTTGATCACCAGGTCGGTGATGTCGTAGAGGTCCAGGCTCTGCCACTCCAACCAGCGCCCCACCTCGCCCTCACCTACCTGAGGGTTTAGGGTTTATGGTTTTGGGTTTTGGGTCTAGGGTTTAGGATTCAGGGTTAACCTGAGTCTGGCCGCCATGACCGCAAAAAACCCGAGTCCTGCCCCCAACAACTAGGTAATCCCTTCCACCACCCCCCCCCCCCCCCCCGCCCCCCCCCCCCCCGCCCCCCCCCCCGCCCCCCCCCCCCCCCCCCGCCCCCCCCCCCCCCCCCCCCCCCCCATGAGAGTTGCATTGAAGTATACTTGGCTCTGTGTCGGCATAGAATGTCCATCCGAACTACGGGCAGGTCCCAGAGGTCTCCCTTCCCAATGCAGAGCTTCCTGCCAGAACACACCTCTAACACACCCCAGCCCCACCACCCCACCCAGAAACCTTCCCCCAATGTTTTTCCTTCAAGCTGCAGCGGGGCGGGTAAGGCATTTGGTCTTGCAGAGGCGCTTCAGGAAGATCGTGAGGTCCCAGAGTTGTCGCACCTGGAGACCTCGTTCGGCCACGTCGGGGATGAAGGTGCAGCGTCGCTCGGTGGACCATGGCACGGGCATGATTCCCGTGCGCGGCAAGGGGCCTTCAAAAGGGGGCAGCCTTCGTGGGTTCTCCTCTAGTTTATGAGCTCCTAAGTTGCTTGACGTCTTCTTGTACTTGTTGTACAGAGACTTGCAAAAGACACCATATCCTCTATCCTCCATACCTCCATACTGCAGGCCTTGCGGACTGCTTTTGCAAAACCAGGCTCGCACCTGTACTGACCTCCCTTTGGGAGAGGACGTGCGACTGGTCACTAAATAGTCACTAAATCCAAGAGCAGCGGCATCCCGAAGGCTTAGGGTTTAGGGTTTAGGGTTTAGGGTTTAGGGTTTAGGGGTTTAGGGGTTTAGGGTTTAAGAAGATCACTTGCAAATCAAGTTCAATCAAGTTCACTAGGTCTGATCTCCCCTCCAACTGAAGAGCCTCGCTCAAGGAGGGACATACCAACCCACGTCTAAGGCGGTAAGCCACTCTAAACCCAAAAATGGAGAGAGAGGATACTTGGGTCTCCAAGTGCTTCATGTGGCCCAGGGGCCCCGCCTTTTGGGGCCCAAAACCTAAACCCTAACCCCCAAACCCCAAACCCCAAACCTTTCTGGGGTTCAGGGTTTAAGCGCTTGAGGGTGCAGACTCAGAATCTATGACTTAGGGGTCAGGCTTTCAGGGTACACCCTAAACCCTAAACCCTGAACCCTGAACTGAACCCTAAACCCTAAACCCTAAAACCTAAACCCTAAACCCTAAACCCTAAACGCCTACGCATGAACCTCCCAGTAGGGGCCGAGGAAGCCCGAGGTTCCGAGCCCGCAGCCGGGCATCGAGATCCGCGCGGGCGCGAGGCCGGGCGCCGCCGGTGTCGGTTTCAGGTTGAGGGTTGAGGGTTTGGGGTTTAGGGTTTAGGGTTTAGGGTTTAGGGTTTAAGGTTTAGGGTTCAGGGTTCAGGGTTTAGGGTTTAGGGTTTAGGGTTTAGGGTTTAGGTTTAGGGTTTAGAGTTTAGGGTTTAGGGTTCAGGGTTCAGGGTTTAGGGTTTAGGGTTTCGCTTTTAGAGCAACCAGCTTATGGGGAAAGTGAGTGCTTGTGCCCGCTCGAGCCTAGCGGCCTTCCAAAAGAGCACAACAAGTTCGAACCAGTTCCCTGCTGGTGGCCCCGGGGTCTTTGTGACAGTTAAGACTAGCGAGAGAGGTTTGCTGGTGATCCTCGAGTAAATCATGCCTTTGTTTTTGTAGAACGATGCAGGCTGCATAGGCATCTCAAGTACCCACCGTCAATGGTCCTGAAGTGGGCCTTTTGCAGGGCAAGGGAATCGAGACCGTTGATCTGATGGCATGATAACCCTAAACCCTAGCCCTAAACCCTAAGTTTCGGGTTTGGAGCTTCTCAGGTTGTTGGCCCCCCAAAGGTTGTCATGTCGGGTTTTGGGGGAACTCCTTCAGGGTTTAGGGTTTAGGGTTGAGGGTTTAGGGTTTAAGGTTTAGGGTTTAGGGTTTAGGGTTGAGGGTTTAGGGTTTAGGGTTTAGGGTTTAGGGTTTCGGCAGTCTACATGCAGCCACAACACCCAACCCACTCTCGCCGCTGAATCACCCAAACCCCTCGCCAGACCTCCCCCCGAAGAGGTCGTCGGGAATGGGGGTACCCGTTGGGCTTTGGGGGAGAACCTTCTGCTCACAAGACAAGCCCAACTCCTCGGTGATGTTCGCATGGCCCTTGCGCCCATCGGCAAACAGTGCATGCATAGTCTAAACCCTAACCCCTAAACCCTAAACCCTAAACCCTAGGGCGTAGGGCTACAGGGGAGGTTGATATCAGAGATGTAAAAGCAAAGTAAGTCAGTCAACGAATACAGTCTAATCTTGTAGAGCAAAATAACACAATCCTAGAACATCATAACGCGGATTATCCCAGCGGCGCCATAGAACACACGACCACACAGCGCAGTCTACCGCATCCTCAATCCCCACCCCCTTGCTTTTAACCGCCGCGCTGGCACAAGGCATCCGGATCGCTCCCGGGGTCATCTCGGAGACCGCCGGGGCGCACCGCCGCTCAGCATGTAAGCTCATAAGCTTCGACCCTCTGAGGCATCCGTGGACTCGGCGATCCATTCCCTCACGAAGCGCCCACCCCCCCATGCGCGAGGCGGCCTTGCCGGCGCCGGCATCTCCGACGGCAGGAGGTGCGGAGGCATTGTGAGGGCTCCTGCATGGACGCCTGATCACAAGCCTGGCCGCGGAAGCATCTTCTCCTTGCGTTCTTGCAGGCCGGTTGCGCAGCCAGGCAGCTTGCCACGTCCCAAACGCTCAGTTCTCGCACGACGTTGAAGTCAAGCACCTTGGGCTGGGCAGCGTCCGCGAAATACACGCGCCGGGCTGCGGGCCACGAAGGCAGGCACAAGGACTCAGGATTCTGGGGGTTTGAGGTTTAGGGCTCAAGAGAGTTGAGCACTCTTGATCACTTTAAGCTTTAAGGCTTCAGGACTCTCCGAAATTCAGAAACCGTCGCGCTGTGGACTGCCAGTGATGCATCTGCAGCGCCTCTGCCAAAATGCGCGGCACACCCGCCAGAGATAGGAGAGCTTCGCATGTCTAAGAGGTTTGAATACCTGTCATCCCCAACAAAGACACTCGCTGCTGGGATTCAAGCCCCTGGATGGGTTTAGAACACGTGAGCCCAAGGGGTTTCCTGACAACAGCGCGCCACTTAGCTTTGAAGCCTCCGGCACAAAGCCCCAAACGGAAATTTTGAACATGTTCAGGCTTGCAGCCCCTCAAAAGTAGCGAGAGGTGTAGAGAAATGTGGAGCTTGCTCGTTTGCTTCATTACATCTAACCCTAAACCCTCAAAACTCACCTCCTGCTTCAGGGAGGATCGGCGGGCGTTCTTCAGCAGGATCGAGGCGTGTCGAGGCGCGCGAAAGGCTGGTAGAACCGGCTCTCGAAGACTCGCACGTCCGCGTCCCAGCCGCAGCGCCGGAGCCTTTGTGCCACCGGGCGCTCCCCGCCCCTGAGGCTCGGCAGCCAGGGGCAAAGCCTCGACCCTGAATGCAGCTTCAGTGGAGCTGTGCTCCTCTCGACTTCTCTGCCACAGCTACAAGGCCACCTGCACCCTGGAGCAAAGGGAGGGCTGCGGAGGCAGGACGGCGGACAAATGCGTGGTCGAGCTGTAGGCGTGGGTTTTTGGCCGGACCACCTTGTGGATCGAGGTCCCTAAAACTCCGTGAAACCCCAAGCGTCCCTGAACCCTAAGCCGCTGACCAGGGAAACGTCACCGGACCTTACCCTAAACCCTCGCCCTCTGAACTCTAAACACAAGGAAGGCCAACGGCGAAGCGAAGATCCATGCTCCGGTGATACAGGAACCTCGACCACCCGTGGCAAGAGCTCAGCCAGTATTCAGCATACCTGTGGTTTGCTTCTAGATGGTGATGGTTTAGGGTTTGGGGTGTGGTGGTTCGTGTGTAGTGTTTAGTGTTTAGGGTTTCGTGTTTAGGGTTTAGGGTTTTGGGTTTTGGGTTTAGGGTTTAGGATTTAGGGTTTAGGGTTTAGGGCTAGGGTGGGGAACGGCTAGGAGTTGTAGGAATTCAGGCTGGAAAGCTGTGGGGCCGTGGGCCCTGACCTCGCGTCAGGTGAGGTGGCGCCTGGCTCAAAGCAGTCCGCAGCCGAAAACCCCCACGTCCGCAAGATACTCTTGAACCCTCAACCCCTAAACCCTAAACCCTAAACCGTTCAAGAACTACGGAGTGCAATCACCGAACAAGCTAGCCCATGTCATCACACTGGGAAAGAGAAAGATTCTGAAGAGCAACCGCATCAGCATAGGGCCGGCGAACGAAGGAAGTAGAAGAGTTACCATGTGCGCGAGGATTAACATTCTTCGGCGTACAAAGTCCAGCATTTGAAACTTTAGCTTTGCCAACAATTCGCCGATGAGGAGCCGGCGTGCTCGCCAAAATCGAGGGGATACATCCTATCCATGGCCTGCTGGGGACCCGCGATTCAGAAATCTGCTGCCAAAGATTTCTGTCTTGAACAGCTGGGTTGATTCGCCGGAGGAGCTTATAGTGTTATTCTGAATAGCCTCCTCGCGGAAAGGCATCCTCCTCACGTTTGCCAACCTTGCAATGCCTCCTTGGAATGCCCTGCGGCTTGTTTGGTAAGCACCAATAGGTGCTCAGGAACAATAGGGGCTCAGGAACAATAGGGGCTCGGGAACCATCAGGCAATTCTCTCAGGAACTGTCAGTGCATTCTTTTTTGAGCCTTGTTCTCTACACAGCTCCAAACAGCTGGAACTCGTCGGAACCGTCGGAATTCTTTTCAAGTGAGCTACTGCAGACTTCATACTCGCGAAATCTAAGATGTTGTTCGAAGTCGACTCTGGAGTCGACTTGGAGTCGAGCGCTTGCAGGGGCTCTATCTGCCGTGTGAGAGTGCTATTGGTGCTTCTTCGCTTCGTAAATGAAGAGCGGCTGAAGCCGTAGGTCGAGAAGTGCAAGAAGGCAGGACCCAAGCATCACCCGCAATGGCCGCAATGGCCGCAATGGCCGCAATGGCCGCAATGGCCGCAATGGCCGCAATGGCCATGACCTGCATTGTACGAGGACTCTAAGGACTCCACGGCACTTCGCTCAAACTCACGCTCAAGCTGAGCACCGCTCCCCACTTCGTGCTCTAGGCTTTTGCACTTGCTCTGGGCTTACGGCGTCAGCGCCTCAGCTCGGTCTTCGAATCAGACTCGAGGTGCAGATCCACACCTTGGGACGACTTGGGACCCCAGGAGTTGAAGAAGATCTGCCTTCACCTTAAGTGCAATGCAGCGGCCTGACCCACCCTGCATGGCTTAACACCAAGACTTCGGGACTTCGGCTGCAACTTGCAGGCGGGGTGAGCTGTAGACGCCGCAAGCCTGGCATGGGGTTTTGGGTTTAGGGCGTTTAGGGTTTAAGGTTTAGGGCTTAGGGTTTAGGAGGTTTAGGGGTTAGGGTTTAGGGTCCCACCTGTAAGCTGGACCGCGTCCAGGAAAAGTGCCTTGTGGCTTCCAGGCTTTCAGGGTTTCAAAAGCGTGCCTCGTGCAGGGCAACTTGCTGGTGCCAAGTCACCCGGACAAGGTGAGGCCCTGAGGCGGTGAATTGGCACATGCCGCACACGAGGCGATTCGGCACCTTGAGACGCTGGATGAGATCGACGGGGCAAATCGGGCCAAGACCCTGAGGCCAGGTCCCCCTGCTGATGCCTTCCCCCCGGTGGTTGTTGAGGTTCCGGAGCCAGATGTGGTTGAGTCGCTTGAGCTTGTCTGGAGACTAGTGTGACGCTTCTTGACACAAGGAAGCGCTTAAGGACAGAAGCCCTGTGTTACGCGGGTGTTCCGAATGCCTCCCTGCAATTGGCACCTGCAGCCCTCTCGCTGAGTTCGCAGCGCGCAGAATGTGCTTTCAGAACCGCCTGAAGCCCCATGCTTGGCACTTGTACTGGCACCGCGAACAGGTACTTTTTGGGGGCACCTTAAGGGAGCTTGAAGTCTTGGCCATGCTGCTTCTTGCGAAGACAGGGCTGGGGCGCGCGTCGCCTTACCATCGCCACGCGCTCAAAGACCGCCAGGCCCGCACAGCTGTGCGAAGTGTAGGGGCGAAGCCGGTGAAGCCGGTGAAGCCCCAAAGTCTCCGGAACAGACATCCCCAGCGGTTTGGTACTCCAGGCTCCTGAATTCTCGGTGTTGGCGGCAACAAAGCGGCTGCAGCAAGGGGCTGCGCCTCCACGGGCGGCTCTAAACCCGAAACCCGAAACCCGAAACCCGAAACCCTCACACCTAAGGCCTAAGGCCTAAGGCCGAGCCGAAGAGCGGCGAAGAAGAGGCCGAGACGGAAGCGCGAGCGAAGGGAAAAGCCGAGTCGACGAGTGGCGCGGGAAGGCCAAGGCCGAGCCAGAACGGAGCGACGCGACTTCCGCGTGATGTCCCTCGACTTGGCGTTCACGAGCACGGTCTGTGACTAGGTAGGGTTTTAGGGTTTAGGGTTTAGGGTTTAGGGTTTAGATGGGTTTAGGGTTTAGGGTTTAGGGTTTCGGGTCCAAGGCGCCACCGGGCCGAAAGAACACCAGCGCGGGAGCTCAACAGCCGAACCCGCGGCTGCGGCCGGGAGAAGCAGCAAGTCCAGGGGCTCGGGTTGAACCACCTGAGGCCATGAAAGGCTGCTTCGCACGCTTCGCGGGGCTCAGCCTCAACAGCTCTAAGAGAGGGGATGTCGGAGCAACATGGCATAGCCGTGCGTCGAAGGCCGGCAAGACCCCTGGCCTAGTGGACGCATCCAGTATCATCCAATGAAGGGTCGTCCTCAGGGTTTAGGATCCTGTGGGCTTCGCTAGCGCATCCTGGCCCACAAGATCCAAGCACGCGCTGCAAAAGAGAGCTCTTTCCCTTTCGCTGCGTCGGACCTCCCGAAGCCGGCCCCGAGTGGGGTCTGCGAAGAAGTGCAGCTAGCCACAGGGCTTTTGATGTCGTTTTGGAAGAGTTGCTGGAGTGTTGCGGTTTGGAAACCTACTGCACAACATCAACGCCTGATGCAGGGCTTTCCGGCGTGCTCCTTGTGCCATGCGCACATCAAATAGCAAGCCGCTGATGCCTCAACGTCTCACAGAGGGCCTCCTGCGCGAGCCAGTCTTGAGAGACTCACCTTCCATTGCCGGTTCCACTTCACGCTGCTACAACGCAGAAGAAGCGTTCGAGCACGTGAAGCCCTGCCTTTTTCGTGAAGTTGAAACTTCGACCCTTGCAGTAGTGGCTGCAGCGACTGCGGCGCTAGTGCGCTCAGCGCCGCACCTTGTTGCCCTGTGGCTGGTTTACATTCCGGGCTCATTTCTCTGCGCGCCATCCTCAGAACCAGGAGACTTGGGAGCTATTCGTGAACTGCAGTCATGAGCGGGCGATGTCCTCCGGTGGAGGACATCTTGTGCTCAAGGGATGCAGTCGCAAAAGCGAGGGCAAACCTGCGGGCAGCCGGCTCAGCTGTCACCTCACAGGAGCCTGAAGAGCCTCTGACAAGACTTCGACTCCTGCTGTAACAGCCCAACCCGATTGAGGGCATTTACCGGGGTGGAAGGTTTAGGGTTTCACGATGTTCCAGCTTCAGTGCTTTCTGGATTTCAGGTTTACATGGGGGGATCCCTGGGCTTGGAGTGGGCCAGCAATCCCTGCGACAGCCCGGTCCCTTTACATCCCTGCCAAGAAGGCATTACAACGCCTCTGAGTTCCGCAACTTTCCTTGTGCCACACAAGGGCAGTGAAGCGGAGCAGTGTAGGGCACAGCCACAGGCGTGCAGCATCACGCTCACTCGGCATCCACGCCCTGACTTCTCAGGGCTCGGAAGGACTTTGGACCATGGGCCGTTGCGAGGACTTCGAAGAGATGCATGATCTTAGGGGTTTAGGGTTTAGGGTTTAGGGTTTAGAGTTTAGGGTTTAGGGGTTCAGGGACAGCACACGGAATTGCACCGTCGGACACAGCTTCGCCGACTTTGTTCAAGATGCAGCCACCCAACCCCAAGACGCCCCCAAGGCTGCCAGCGCAGCCTGCGGCACGCCATGAGAACAAACTCACATGACTCGCGTGACTCACATGACCCTAGCTCTTACACAACCCGGTGGAGTCCCCCCATCATCAGAATGGCCGTATCCGAAGCAACGGTCAAGAGCACCTTTGGACCGGGACGAGAAGCCTGGAGCAGGATCTCTGGGCATGCGCTGCCGAGGGAACCGGCCGCTTCACCACGCCTACTCCTCGTTCCTCGTGAGGATACGTTCTGAGGCAGTTTCGGGTTTAGGGTTTAAGGTTTAGGGTTTAGGGTTTAGGGTTTGGGGTTTAGGGTTTAGGGTTTCGGACAGCCTGAGCTGCCTCGAGCAGCCAAGGATGCTCCGACTCTTAAAGCTCTATGAAGGAGTTTTGCGTCTCGCGCATGTGGAAGATCATTCATGGAAAGGTTCACTCATGTAGAAACAAGGGGTACTATACATTAGCATCCCAAAGCACAGCCCAGGTTTCACCGTGTGACACACACCGTTAGCCCTCCCCCTTGCACTGCTGGCTCTGGAAAGGAAAGCCTGCTAGAAGGCACGGAATTGTCTTCCGGAGTCCAGGGAGGGAAACAGGGTTTAGGGTTTAGGGCCTTAGGGCTTAGGGTGTTCCTCGGCTCCCAGTTGTGGGATTCAGAGCGACCCAGTGCAATTCCTGAAGACTCCCCCACAAGCACACGAGAATATGCCCCTCAAACACGCTTTCCGGCAACTTAAATGTCTGCCGAATGGAAAATCCGACAAACAGCTGACAATGCCGAACCTAGCTAGCCGAAAGCCAGGTGCCAGACCCCGCCATACCCCACCCCAAGGTTGCTGGTCTCAGCAGGGGTAGCGCATGCGAAGACTTGACAAGCGCACAGTTTGGGGTGTAGGGATGGCTGTCGCATTTAGGGGTCAGAGGTTGGGGTTTAAGAGTTGAGGGTGTAGCACTTGGGAGCTCCTTTCCTTGATCCTCCCTGGCTTGGCTAAGGCAGGGCTTCCAGCAGAGTCTGCAGCAAGGGGGCTGCGAGGAAGGAGCTGATCAGCCAGGCCATGCAAACCAACCCAAGGCAAACCCTTCACAAGAAAGCGCTGAGACATTCGTCCGGCCTATCCCCCGTCGAGGAGACATGTTGAAGCACACCGTGTCTTTTGAACGCAAAGAAGGGATTGCCGCCAGAGATCCCGGCCTCTTTGGCCGATGCTGCAAGGGCAGCGGGGGCTTAAGGTGAAAGCCTTAAGGCACGACGAACTCCCCGAGAACTCCCCGAGAGCTCCCCCTTAAAGCTGGCTGCTCCTAACGGCGCATCTTCCCGGCCAGCAGTTAAGCACGGCTCAAGATGCCCTACAAGCTGCGTCCCCTGTGTCTGTTTGGGCCTGAATCAGGAATGACTCAGAATGATGGACTACGCATGGACGTCTTTCACTGGGACAAGCGGCAATGACCTAGACGACCCTGGCTATCTCAGCCAATTACAGTCCTTCAATGACACAGGAAGTGAGGACACACTCACAGGAGTACACCACTCATGGCCCACTGATCAGCTGTCATCCGACGATTCTCCACCAGGAGGACCTTCCTCCGCTGTGGCCCAAGCTGCTAAGGTCGACAGGTCATCCTTCGGTCCGCGCTACACACGCTTGCGCTTGCTTGCTTGGGATGCCGGGCCTGAGGACAAGCGAGGGGGGGGGGGGCACCTGGCCACAATCTCACTTTGCAAAAGGCTGGGGGCAAAAGGCAAGGGCAAGCTCGTAGGTAGAGCAGCCTTCGGAGTGAGAACTGGGTCGGACATCCCTGCGTGAGGCCCGACACGCAGCTGCGGACTCAGGCACAAAGCAGAGGGCCATCCTCAGCCACGTGGCCTAGGCATGGGCTCCCAGTGGAGACGTGGGACGAGGATTCAACATCTGCAAGGCCCCAACGCGAAATGTCTGACCTGAGGGCCTTCAACGGTGTGAGTTGAGGCGGAAGGCTTGACTTGTGAGCTGTTGAGGTTTGGGGTTTCATCCGGAGGGCCGGAGCTCAAGGGTCGTAGGGCCTTCGGGTCTTTGAGCTCGAGGTGTCGAACCGTGCATCCGAGCCTATCATGCGAAGGCAAGCGACCAAGCTCCTCTCTAAGGGCCCACCAGAGAAGCTAACCCTAAACCCTAAACCCTAAAAGTAGAAACGGCAGGGCCCTTGAAGCAGCCCACCTCGGAAGAGCTCCGTGGCCAGGAGCTGGGAGCCGAACAGCGAACGGCACACGCCCAAGGGAACGCTACGAGCAGCTTGGGCTCCCTGAGCCTTGGGGCCCAGGAGTCATGGGGCCCAGGAGTCACTGGGACCTTTTGATCCCAGGAAGATTCGGAAGAGCCAAGTTTCCAGGAGAATCAGAGCAGCAGGTGCCACAGCTGCGTGCTCACCGGGAACCCCATCATCCCGGGACTACCCCGCCAGGCTCACTGTTAGGCTTGTTCCGGTCAAAGGCTTCGCCCCTGTGCACCTCAGGAAAGGGACCTCACGCTGAAGCCCTTGGCCCAAAAACGCCCGGAAGGCCACTCTTCCACTCTTGGGCCTGGCAATCTCAAAGCTTGTGGCCTTCCCCAACCGCACGCAGACGTTCAGGCCCCAGAGCTTCGGGCGGCGCCTCAAGCTTCCCAGCTGGGCTTCCGGATGTCCGGCACGGGAGCGCGAGCGCCACGACTCTTGGGACTCTCGGGCGCAGCCAGCAGCCAGCGCATCGAGGAGACTTGTGCCCTGGGATCCCAATCAGGCCTCACAGGCGAAGACTGCTGTAGGATGCTGCAGGGGAGCAGAGTATCACTAAAGGGAGAGTCGGAGTCCCTATCCGGCCCTCCAAACGTCTGGGCGGAAGAGGAGGCAAACAGACGTTCTGGGCATCCAGCATCCTGGCATGCGGACTTGACGAGCCTGTGCCTTCTTAAAGCAAATAAACCCGGCGCCCTAAAACCAAAACCACGGCTTCAAGACGAGCTCCTAAGGCTTCAACATGTCCGTGGAGGGCTCAGGGATTCCAGGGATTGCCAGCAACTCGGAGAAGGAAAGACATGGACTGCATGAGGATTGATTCCGTTATTCCCCACCTACGCAGGTACACACCAAGGGGCATCTTGTCCACAGGCGACACACACTGGGCGGTGAGAAATCATTCTGTGGTGGTATATGCTATGCCTCTTCATACAGGGTGCCTTGCAAATGCCCTGGAAAGCGATCACGCGACGATTTCGGGCAAACGCCCACACCGACCATGGTCTCACCCTTCGCACTTCAATCCACAGAGAAAACCGACAGAGGCCAGCACACGCAAAAGGCCCCCACCCCCCCAAGCGTGGAGTGGCCTGGAGGCACCACGTGACAGGGGCCATCACAAAGCAGTGTCAGCGCAAGATCTGGCAACCTGAATTGCAGTGGTCTTCCTCCCACTTTCCCGACGGCGGGCTTGCATGATGCTCCTGACACGACTTGCGGCCATCATGAATTTTGTCCTGAAGGCACAAGGGGGATGCCGGACACCACATGTGGTCCGAAGCCACGGTGGACCACCATCATTGCCAAAAAAGTTAGTTCAATTCTTGACCGAAACGAAAATCTAGAGCTTTGGGTTTAGAGGGGCCCGAAATTAAACTACGATGTGGAGGATGAGGACTAGATCCAGAAATTGTCCAATATCCGCAGACCAGGCAAGAATCGCTGGTACTGCTGAACGGGCTGATGCCCTGTCGCAACTTCAACTTCACCGGCTCGACGGCCGTAACTTTCCTGCAGTGCTCGTACAATTACGATACCCTGTCAGGCGAAAAGTGGGGGTTCTATAATGCTTCACATATTCCGGTGCCCGACTAGCTCTGCCAGATGAGCCTGGCGGATTTCAGGGCAATGAGGGAGCCCTGACACAAGACCTGAGCATCTGCCTTCTCACCTCAATCGCCTTTCTAACATGTCAGCAACCAAGCATTGGCATGTTAGCAAGTGCTTACGCATCGTTCATAGGGCTGTAGCCAGGTCCGACGTGGCTTAAGTGGGCTGTAGTGTCCCACTGACGAAACCTTTTGCTTCGCTGGCCAGCAGCGGCGACATGGTTGCAAAGAAAAATGGTGAACTCTACACAACAGTAGAACGTATGAAACATGTTGCAACTCTTTGCACTTGCATACATTTCCATCTGTGTCACTGTCCAAGTTCTGAACTCACACTTGATCCTTGGATGGCAGGAGGCGCGCTCGGAAGCTCGTCCGCAGCTACGAAGTCAGCGTTTAGGGTTTAGGGTTTAGGGTCTAGGGTCTAGGGTTTAGGGTTTAGGGTTTAGGGTTTAGGGTTTAGGGTGATGACAGTGGTTCCCATGTTGACGACACTGACAGCGGAAGCAACAGGTACTGGAAAGCAGCAGTCATGGTCGGAGAAGTGCAGCACAAGCAGCAACAGCAGGACGAACGCGAGCAGGAGTAGTGGTTTGTGATCAGTCGTAGTAGTTCCAGCAACAACAGAAAAAGCACAACAACGCGACGGGAACAAGAACAAGCGAGAAGAAACACACTTCCAGATACCTCGAAAATCTCTCCCATCTGCTCTTCAACACTCTTGAAAAATGTTCTCAGACTCGATTGAGCTCGTACGATGCAGGAAACCGGCCCCGAGCCTCACCGCAAGCTTCCACAAAAAAAAGTTCTTTGCAGGCTTGAAGAGGCAATGCCTACTTATCACAATTTCGGGATTTCCGCTCCTAGAGTTTCGACCACGAGAGGATTGAAGCATCATGGTATCCGCACAAGCCAGAAGTTTTTTTTTTTTAAGCGGGCGCCTCTTTACTACATCAGTAGCACAGTAGGCCGTTCTTGTGGGTCTCTCAACTGGGTGTGAAACAGGTCGCCAAAAAGAAGCAACACAACCAAGAAAGAAGAAACCACCCAACCAACCAAAGCAGCAACACAACAACCACCCGACAAACCAGAAGAGGGCGGCGAAACTGCTAAGAAGACCCCACGCGCTCAGTACCCAAGCTCGTCGATGTAGTCCCTGAGCAGAGCCATAGCAGCACCAAGTCGTGTGGGGGAATCGCAAAATGCGATTGTGTGCCAGAGAACAAAACCACCATCAAGCAATCATCTGAATAAGTTGGCAGCCTGCAGGTTGGATAATCACATACTCGCAGCTACCATTGCCGACATTCCAAGAACGGGCGGTGTGAGCCTACGCGAACGGTTGCATCGGCCGAAGTTTGACTGTTGTGGCAACCGAGGCATGATGCAATACCCCATCGGGGCCTACCCCTCCCACAGGGAGGGTAGGCCAAATTTGCCCCATGGTGATCAGCCAGTGGGGTCTTCCGTAAGTAGCCACAGCCGACTGACCATGGTGATCAGCCAAGGATGCGCACAGCCAAAAGGTGCCAAGGTAGCTCCTTTAAGAGTCATCTGCAAGACGACACTCCAACCCGGCTCGCCAGGCAGCGTCGATCAAGGCAGAAAACCAGCACAGTGCAACGTAGAAGCACGCACCGTGACCAGTCAGTGAGGGATCAGGTGTTCGCCCCACTGAATCTTCCTGCCCCATGGTGATCAGCCAGTGGGGCTATCCAAGAGTAGCCAAGAGGCTACCGATTCCATCGCGCTTCACAGCTCATTTTGCATCGGATGTTTTCATTCTTGCAGTAGCAAGCTCGGGGGGCGGATGCCCCAATTGTCCGATCATTGCCAGGGTCCTTCCCAGCCGCTGTCCGCCTGTCGGGCTTGTCCAGATGTCTCGGCCCCCACTCGAAAGCGTGGCTCCGCCACAACCCCTGCTGGGACCGCCGCCGCGGCCGACTGTGTAAGGTCCCTGTCAGGATCCTGTGACGTGCTTCCCACATGCCCCAGTTTTTTTTTTAAAGCGGATCGCGATCCTCATGTTCCGCCAGGCTTGGCGGGACCAGCTGATCTCTGAAGAGGTGGACAAGAGACTCCATAAGGTGGCACCATTTGCTTCAATGGCCCTGTAAGCTTACAAATCAAGCATGAACAGGCAAAGTGCGTCATCTATTGGGACCCCATGGGGTTCTCCGCCCAATTCAGCTCAATGTGTGGGTTAATTTGCCCCAGTTTTTGGCCGCGAATTTGAGCCTGTGGGTCCAAGCAACCGGATCTCGTTGCCTGCGCCGTAACTTGGGCTTCGGTCATGGCAATGCAGCTGGCAGCCCAGTTGAGCCGCAGGTCTTGCGTACGTGATCCATTTAATGTTTGGCAGGCGCACACAGCATAAAGCCCAGGAAGTCCTACTTGACCCCATATGCATCCACCAGGGCCTTGCCATGGGGGAGAGCGACTTCTGTAGTCTTCTTCTGTCTCGCCCTTGATCCGTTAATTTGGGCGCTTCATGATGTATCCTTCTTTATTAGGCTAACTGCGTACATGGATGACAACAGCGCTGCTTCTAAAGGCCTACACTGGGTTAAGCAGGCACAAAACACCTTTGAGCCCGCCCATAGCGCTGGTCTTCAAGTCTTGCGGCATCACTGCTTTCAAGCTGGCTTCACCTCGCTGCAAAGTCTACCGCAAGAAGTCAATGGAAGTGTTTGTGAGTATGGGGTTGCATGCATGGCGGCGAACAATGTACCACCCAGCAATGTACTTACCGCTGGAGGCCCCTCCTTGAAACATGCTTTGAGCCTCCTCTTAGAAGATGATACTAAAAGTCTTACTCAGGCAGCCTAAGGCTTTGTCAAGTATCAGCATGCGCAGGGCTACGTCAGAGATTTTCTTGGACCCAACCCAGGCAATATCTTCAATTGGTGAGTTTGCTTCCCATTCATACTTGGCAATGCGGCCTCGGAGAATAAAGCCGAGCATAGTTGCAGTCTCGGCAATTATCTTGGGCCCCCATGGTGTATCATCCAGGAGCAATATGCTTGCTGTCTTGAGAGGCTTATTGGTCAAGATGGAGGTCTTGCACTTGCAATGGCAATGCGAAGTCATAATGCAAGCAAGAAGCTCCTGAAACGCTTGCTCTTGTGCACACATGCACTGTAGCATGTCTTTGGCAAGTACATAACATGTGCGCCCGCTAACGAGAAGTAACACATGACGCGCGTCAAGCCTTGCAAGTGACATCATGACAACATGCTGCGGAGAAATAAGCAAGCCCTCTCTCTCATGTCCATTGTTCTGCAACTCGCTTTATGCTTTTACCAGGAAACACATGCTAAAAGCTTTAGCAATTGCAAGCTCGACCATCTTGAGACGACCTTGGATTCAGGCAAAGCATCTTGCAGGGGTACTTGATTTCATCACAGCACCCAGGGCAAAGGACCCCGAGATAAGTGCAATTCTGTCAAAAGTGGGTTTACTTCTGCGTTGGAGAGGGAAATGGGCTCTGAACTTCATTCTTCATGCCCTTGAAACCGCACAGGTGGAGAATCTCCCCTTCTATAATTCGCTGCTTGTGCAAGCGAAACAGTCCATTCAGAAGGCGGTCTCTCTCGGGGACGCGCCCATTATTGAGCAATTCAAGACCAAGTGTCAAGATGCCCTCACGGTCAATACAAGGGATGTGGCCCCACAACCCACCGGCCGTAAACTCAAACAAGCTCATACCGCACTCAGAGCCGTCCTGCGAAACGCTGCTTGCGTGGAAGCGCAAAAGTATCTCAGACAAAAAGTTGCCAACTTGGTTCATGAAGGTGAACTTTGTGCCATTTTGCTTGCCCTACATCTCCCGCCAAAAAATGTTGCCTCCGATGTCACTCGCTGCTATGCTCTAAGGTGGGCTATTGCAGAGGAAGCGGATGCCTATTTCATTTACAGACAGTATGCGACGAGGGATGAGCAATGCAGGGTAATCGCAAAGGAAAAGAACTGCACTACGACAATGGGTTTGGTCATAAACCAATTTGCAAAGGCTGCTATACATATCAAGGCTGCCCCGATGACATTGCCCAAACCATCGGTGGTATGTTGCCATCTGTGAAGTTGCCAATGCTCCTCTGCTTCAGGCCTCGCTTGCGATTGATAGTCCACTCAGGACCATTCTCTATAGAGCAGCTCAGCCGCATGAGCATCAAAGCAGATATCTTCAAAGCCACTGCCTACTTTGTGGTTTGGGGGCCAACACAACCGAGCATTGGCTTACTGCCTGCGTAGTCACTAAAGCTCCCCTTCTGGTTGTTTTAGTCACGTTAGGATATGCCAGTACTGCAACCATGTTGTCTCTCTCTGCCACAATGCGCTAAATGAAACCGACAGGAATGGTGAGGTTGACAAGAAGTTTTGCGCGGTCCTGTTGGCGTGGATCGCCACCATACGTAGATATGTAATGGAAGAGCAGTGCACCTGGCATCCTGGATGGAGCGAACTACCGCAAAGAGATAAACATGTGAGCTAAATCCCCAAGCTTGCCTCACGCCTCTGGAATTCGATCCCGCGAATGCTCCTTCCGAAAACGTTACCGGTATGGTGGATTGACACAGAACGCTGCAAGCCGTGCTGCCACGATGGAAGCCTTCACATAGAGGTTCGACATCCCTTATCTACCTTGATCAAGGCAAGCGCACAGGGTGTCACACCACCACCCAAGCATGTGTCATCGCCACCCTGACCCCCAACACTACTTGCTAGCGCCCATGTACCAGCAAACGGCCGGAACACCAAATGTGATATTATGTCCTAAAACGCCGCAGCTGGCCCGCACATACCGAGCCCGGAGCTTACTTCCGGTCAAAGCTGCAGAGAGTTACGTTATCAGAAGGGCTTGCCGTGCTACCACACTGCGCTGGCACAGTATTGTGGGTGCATGATGGAGGACGTAAAAAAGTAGACACGCAGTTCAACCGTTTCTTGAAGGAGCTAAGGCGCTCGTCTCTCACCCAGATTGGCAGACAAGCCTTTCCACACACCAACTCAATCAAATTCTCAAGGTTTAATTTTCTGCAATGTCAACTGAAACCCAGGCTAGAGGTCCGACATTTTAGGCTAGAGGTCCGACATTTCAGAAGTGGAAAGGCGAACTGACACAATCGCTGCGCCACATTTTATGACACTCTACGCTGCAGTTCAGGCTGAAGCAAGTTGTGCTTCGCCCACACAGCCAGGCATGCGGCCTCACGTTGCTTCTTGTCTTTAGCAAGTTGTCAAAAAGGTGGCTTACAGTTGGAAGAACAGCACAATGAACACTTTTCTGTGGGTCGTGACGGGGCAAACCTTCATGTTCTCTAAAATAATTGATCGCTGCAATTCCAGATTGCCTCTCGGAGTATTTCGCAGTGTCTCTCCATGCAATGCCTTTTTAGCGGCCTTTAACTTCTTCTCTTTGTGGTTCCTCTTTCGAAGAGGTGTGAACACTCTGAACCTGCTTCTTGCTTGGAAGAAATTGATACCTTTGCAAATAAAGTGCTAATGTTGCCTGTTCCGTTTCAATCTTCTCTCCGGCATGCTGTTTGATTATGCCTTATCTGAATTTCAGCAGAGACATCTGGGTGAATTTGCCCTTTGATGCCCTTTTTTTTGCCAGAACACCATCGTCGCACATTGTTGAAGGCCATGTTAGAGGAGGATGCATTGTTTCGACACAAACCCTTGGCGAACTTGAAAGAGTGAGCTCAACCAGCATCACTCAGGTTCTCTTGAAGAAGAAGCTGAAGTTCTTGTCTGGTTTTGGTTGCTTGCAACTCACTCCGTGTCCCCGCCCCTTCGTTCGTTGCCGTAGGACGTGTAGGATGGAAGTAGGACTGCAGAGTGAACTCTGAAGCTTAGCTGGTTTGCTGTTTGGGAGTGACCTGAAGTCTCCGAGGTGTAGACCAAAGCAGTTGCATTGCTTTTTTGCTTTACCTCCTTTGTAAAACAAAATTGAAACGGAATGATGGAATTCGGAGTTTTGGAGGTGTTGATGGTGCTGGGGTTTGAAGGCCTGAATCGATTAAACATAAATCGTGAATGGCTGATTCTTTCAAGTTTGAGCGCATAGGTCTAGAGGTCGAAGGTTGCAGGTTCCGGGTTCAGAGATGTGGGGCTGTGGATGTTCAGGAAGCCTGGCAAACGCAGAAATCTACCTCCATCTCATCTGGTCCTCAGGTCCTAAAAACAGTCAGTGAATCAAGCAGGGATCATGGTACTTCTGCAGCATACGCAAAATTCCGCTCCTGTGCAGAAATAAAAAAACCTAGCCGGCAGCTCCACCGCCATCCTTGGCCCCCAAAAGCCTAATACCTCAAAACTCTAACTCCCTAAACCCACAGACCCTTAGCTCTTGGAGAGAGCTTGCTGCAAGAACTGAAGCTTGCTGAACACTTTGGTGTTTGGCTCAAGTGCGGAGTGAAAAAAAGAGACAGCTGCGCGAGCTCTGCTTTTCACTCGCAATACCACGCAGTAGCACTCATGCTGCACTCAGGCGCTGTTTCTCCTACGAAGCAGCCAAGTTTGATGGTTCTCATCCACCTTGCAATCTCTGCGTACCAAAGGAGTCCGGCGAATAATCGTCTCGGATGAGGTGACCTCTCCGGTGGTCTTTGCGCGGAGAGGAACACGGCAGGCTACCCTCTGGCACCCACCCTATCCAGGTTGCCGTTAGAGATTCAGCAGACGCACCCGAGCTGGCAACATTGACTTCGTCGGCACTTGGGTCGACGACACCAGCGTCGACTCCAAGCACAAGAGTGCGCCTCGGGCCACAGTTCAGCCGCCGGTCCGTCCGCGCCCCTTCCCCCTCCTTTACCTTCTCCTCCTCCATAGTTCTACCTTCCCCACCACCTCCCCCACCTTTTTCATCTCCTGCCACCTCATCCATCACCTCCTCCTTCTTATTTTCTTCGCTTCCTCCAACCACCTCCTCTACCACCTCCTTCTTCTTTTTTTCTTCTTCACTTCCTCCAACCACCTCCTCCCTCCTCCTTCTCTTTTTCTTCTTCACTCAAACTACCTTCTTCCACCTCCTTTTCATCTTAGCCTCCTCCTCCCCTTTCTTTCTTCACTTCTCCTCCTGCTCCTCCTCCTCCTCCTCCACCCTGGAAGCGGGCGACGTCGAGCTTACTCTTCCTCCTCCTCCTGCTCTTCTTCCTCCTCCTCTTTGTCGAAGAATTTCGCCTCCTTTTCCTGCTTGCGCCTCTTAAAGAGGATGAGGATCTTCGATCCTCTTCCTCTGCCTCCTCCTCCTCCTCCTCACAATCTTCGCCTCCTCGACCGGCTCCTCCTACATCCCGAGCTCGAGCTCCATCTCGCGATCGAGCTCGGCTGGGGATCACGTTCCTTCTGCTCTGCAGCCTGTCCCAAAAACCTTTCCACAGCTGCTGGCGAAAAATCTTGACTCTCGCAGTCGGCCATTGAGTGAGAGAAACGGAGAGAAGGAGAGAGAGAGAGAGAGAGAGAGATCGAGAGATCGAGAGAGAGAGAGAGTGTGTGTGAGAAAGCTTAACCTAGTTTAGTGTCGCACAATAAATTTATGATCTATATATATATATATATTATATGTATATCATGTCTATATATATATATATACATATATAGAGGTATATCAGCATTCACTTGACCAGACTACACGACCTCATCCGATGAGAAGGTTGACTTTAGGGTTTAGGGTTTAGGGCTTAGGGCTTAGGGCTTAAGACCTGGGGTTTGTGGCTTGGGGTTTAGGGCTTAGTGGTAAGCTTAAGGAGTCTTATATGCTTAGGGTGTGCAGGCACTGAGCCTGTAAAGGGGCAGCGATCGGTCGACTTCGCACATGCACATGCTCGTGACCAATTTATGTAGGGGGCGTGAAGGTTTAGGGTTTCGGGCCCCTATATGGAAGTACAGCACTCAGTCCTCGGATCGATCTGCCACTCGCCAGCCATGCACAGCATCGTGTACCTGCAGAAAGTTACATGTAGGCCCGGGTTTACGATAGCTGCTTAATGAAAGTAAGGTCTGGGAAAATATGAGGCTTCTAAAGGTTTGGAACATTTGAGTTGGGATTCTGTATGTAGATACACAGAGTTAAATATTATATATATATATATATATGTATAGATATTTGTATGTGGTACCCCCGCCCCCCCATAGGCCCACACTTTTGCTATAGTTTGCCTGCCTCAGGTGCCCTGGCTACACCGGAGGGTTCAGGGGTTCAGGGTTTAAGGGCCTCCCAGGCCAAATAGAAACTGCAAAAACACTGTGCTGTCCCAATCTTTTAGTCTCAGACGAGTAAAAACGCTGTATTGTCCCAAAAAAACCAAGAAAACCAATCTTTTCAGGGTCTCCAGCTCAAAGATTGGGACAGTACGGTGTTTTTGCCTCTCTGTCTCAAAAAGTTTGGGACAGTACAGCACTTCAAGCTCTCCAGGTGCAGAAAACGCTGTACTGTCCCAATGTTTTTGGGTCCAGGCATGCAAAAACGCTGCACTGTCCCAATCTTCTAGGCTCAGAGAAGCAAAAACGCTGTACTGTCCCCAAAAAAACCCCAAAAAAAACAATATTTTGAGGGTCTCAGCTTTTGCTTTTCTGAGCCTGAAAGGTTGGGACTATACAGCACTTCAGCCCCTCCAGGTGTCGAAAGCACTGTATTTGGGTCCAGGCATGCAAAAACGCTGTGCTGTCCCAAAAAACTCAAAAAAACCAATCTTCTCAGGGTCTCCAGGGCAAAGATTGGGACAGTATGGTGTTTTTGCCTATCTGTCTCAAAAAGAATGGGACAGTACAGCACTTCAGGCCCTCCAGGTGCCGAAAACGCTGTACTGTCCCAATGTTTTTGGGTCCAGTCATGCAAAAACGCTGTACTGTCCCAATCTTTGAGCTGGAGACCCTGAAAAGATGGTTTTTTTTTGCGTTTTTTGGGACAGTACGGTGTTTTTGCTTCACTGTCCCAAAAATATTGGGACAGTACAGCACTTCAGGCCTTCTAAGTGCAGAAAACGCTGTACTGTCCCAATGTTTTTGGGTCCAGGCATGCAAAAACACTGTACTGTCCCAATCTTTGAGCTGGAGACCCTGAAAAGATTGGTTTTTGTGAGTTTTTTGGGACAGTACGGTGATTTTGCTTCAATGTCCCAAAAAGATTGGGACAGTACAGCACTTCAGGCCCTCCAGGTGGTCCCAATCCTTTTGGGTCCAGTCATGCAAAAACGCTGTACTGTCCCAATCTTTGAGCTGGAGACCCTGAAAAGATTGGTTTTTTTTGAGTTTTTTTGGACAGTACGGTGTTTTTGTTTCACTGTCCCGAAAGGATTGGGACAGTACAGGACTTCAGGCCTTCCAGGTGTACCAATGGGACTCCCGTAAAAAGTGTGAACCCTTAAATCATAGGAATCCTACTAAAATCAATATGAGCCTAAACCAATAGGAATCCCTTTCAAATGAATGAGATCCCTATTAAACATGAATACGAATCCCATTAACGTGAGTAAGAGCCCTGAAATTGATAGGAATCTTGTTGCATGAGTAGGGGCCTTATGAAAAATATTTAGGAACCCTATGAAACTTTATTGGAATCCCATGATAATAAGTAGGAACTTTTCATTGAAATCATACGAGTCCTATCAAATTTTGTTCGGATAAAAGCTAATAGGAAGCCGAACCCTTAACAAATCAAAAAGAACGCTAGGTATTTCATAGGACTCCTACTAGACGGAGAAGGTTTCTTACTAAGATTGATAGGAAGTAATCGGACTCCTATGAAAGAATCAGATTCCTTTAACAAGAATTAATAGGAATCCTACTAAATGAATATGAGCCTTACGAATCCCATTAATGTGAATAAGAACCCTAAAACTGATAGAAATTTTATTGCGTTAGTAGGAGCCTCGTTATAAAAATCATGGACCCTATGAAACTTTGTTGGAATCCTATGAAAATATATAGGAATCCTCTATTGAATTCGTAGGAATCCTGCCAATATTTTTCGGAACCGAGAAAAGTTAATAGGGAACCTATTAAACTGAATAGGAACCCTTAACAAATTAAAAGAACCTGCTATAATTCATAGGAATCCTGTTAAAATGAGAAGGAATCTGGGCAGCAAAAAAAGTAGTAAATAATGCTGTTTTGTGTGTAAAACACGCTAAAACACGCGAAAACGTGGGCCTATGAGGGGGGGGGGTAGTATATATATATATATATATATATATTTATATATATATATATATATATATATCTAATATTTCTATTGCTAGCGCGGTGCCTAAAGGAGTGTCGTGCATGCACTCTGTCCCGACCGTCAAACTTTCAATCCTCAAACCGAAAACGCATGATGCATCGGCAACGAAAACCGGGGGGGGGGGTGGGGCACATGTAGATCCATTGCACCTCGAGACCATAAGCACAAATCTTATGGCCTCCCCATGGGAGGCCATGGCATGCCCACAGCTGAGCTCCCAACACCTGCGAAAATTGAGCGACCTCGACCGTGCACAGATCTTATGGCCTGTCATGGGAGGCCGGCGAAACCCTGACACCCAAAATTGAGTTCCCCGTACCTGCGAAAATCACAGACGAAGTTATCGTAGAAAATAGATCCTTCTGCATGCATGGTGTGTGCCGGACAGCCATGACATCGTGTAGCGTGCCATGCAGCCCTCCTGTCTTCTTTCTCTCATTTAAAGTCGATCTCTCATTATGTGGCCTGCTTCATATTCCGCCACGCAAAGGGAGATCTGCTCGTCGCACCAGGTTTTCACGACAGCTGGGGGCTGCCTATCTTTCTTCATCTTCTCGACAGCGATCCAACCCATCCGGATTCCAAGTGCATTGTTCCTGTAATACATACAGGAGTACAAGGCATCCTCCTGCACAGGGGCAGCTGGGTGTTTTCATCCCCGTTTCCTTTTCATCCCCGTTTCGTTTTCCTCCCCGCATGCGCCGTTTTTCCTCCCCGTTTCATCTTCATCCCCGTTTCGTTTCAACCCCGTTTCGTTTTCGTGCCGCCGTTCTGATCCCCGCGCCATCCCCGTTTCGTGTTCGTCCCCGGTTCGTTTTCATCCCCGATCATCCCCGTTTCGTTCATCCCCGTTTCGTCCGTTCTGACCCCGCGTTTCGTGTTCATCCCCGCTTCGTTTTATCCCCGTTTCGCTTTCACCCCCGCGCCATCCCTCGGTATCGCTCCCTCGCATGTTGAACCCACCGCACTGCCAGGCCTGAGAAGTCAAAATAAGAAAACACCTCGGGTGCCAACCTCGACATTCATGCTACAAGCGGACCTTTTACATTCTTAAGAGCGAAGCATCTCCTGAAAGTACGTTGCGTCAGGGGCACATGGGCGGTTCCAGCTAACATGAGAATCTGATTGGAATAGTCAATTATCAAGTAACGCCCGGGCCGTCTGCACACTGAGGTCCCGCAGGCGATCAACCTCGCTTCCCGACAACTTCCTACTAACTTAGAGAACTGGCAAAACGTTGTACCCTAAACCCTAAACCCTAAACCGCCTAAACCGCCTAAACCGCCTAAACCCTAAACCCTAAACCCTAAACCCTAAACCCTAAACCCTAAACCCTAAACCCTGGTCCAAGTTTCATCCTCCTGCACCTGCGCGCAGCGTCATGCTCCCGCGCCCGCGCGCAGCGCAGGTGCTGGCCACTGCTTGCCGGTGGTGACCCACTCCGTGGTCGAGGTCGCCTAAAACCCTCAAGCCTTGCAAGCCCTTACTTGCAGGTTCATGGTTATTTGTTCGAAGTAGGGTTATAAGAACCCTAAATAAGGTTATATAACGGTTAAAATGGTTATTAGCTATAAGTAGGTTTATAAGTGCCCTAAATAAGTATATCCAGTTAAAATATAGTTGCCCTACTTAGAACCCCACTTATAACTACCCATGAGCCTCCAAGTAGCGGGGTTTCAGCAAGCCTGCATTCCCTGAGTGCTCCACAAGTCACTCTCGAGGCAGACCTTGAGATACAATCCAAAAAATAGGGTTTAGGGTTTAGGGTTCAGGCTTCAGGGTTTAGGGTTTAGGACTTAGGGCTTTACCAAGCCTACATTCCCCAAATGCTCCCGGCCTACCCTTCAAGCCCTCTCTCCCGCAAGCCCATGAGGGGGTGTAGGGTTTAGGGTTAGGGTTTACTGTAAACCGCAAGTTCGTCTACTACCTTAAACATTGACCACTCAGGACACTACCAATCAGTCACAATTGCTTGATTAAACGTTGACTCAGAACACTGACCAATCAGGCGTAGTGACCCTTGCTTGCAACGCCACGCTGGGCACCGAACACAATCTTCTTCTGGGGTGGGGTGACAGCGGTCGTGCTCCCTGTCACTCAACAACAAGCACTCCTCTGATTGCTTAGCCTTCCACCGCACGAGACGTTTGGCCCTCTCAGATTTGGGTGTCATTTGTCGCGCCACTGCAGAGTACAAAATTACTTCGGGCGTCGTCGATTGAAACAACCGCGCAACGAAGAGGGTTTTTCGGTATAGCTGTAGTTCGCAAATGTCCGTAATATCACAGGCAGGACCAAAAAAAAGTCTCCCGAGACGCGCGCTTGTTGACAACCGCACGTGTCCTCATCAGGTGCTTGGTTCTGTGCGTGCACGAACGGACAGAAACTCCAATCCTCCAATCCAGCTGCGAAGGCCAGGAGGATGCGAGGGTCCCCTTGTTTTATGCTGGGCTCATGGCGGTGTATGATACCCTAAACCCCAAACCCTAAACCCTAAACCCTAAACCCTAAACCCTAAACCCTAAACCCTAAACCCTAAACCCTAAACCCTAAACCCTAAACCCTAAACCCTGGCTTCCAGGCCAAGGCTCCCAGCTCCGAGCACCTCGTTGAGACCCACCCCCCATCCCAGAGAATGTACCAGGAGATCCTAGTTGAACGATGTTCATGGTGAAACTGTCGCAGGGTTTCCTGGTCAAGGCTTATATAGATCACTATCAATGGATATCCAGGTAGGCTCCTAATGGTGTCTCTTCTTTTCCTGGCTTCAGGCATTGTGAAAGTGTTTTACGCCAAGGTGACCTCGGTGCCCCAGGCAGACTTCAAGCAACGGAGCTTGCAAACTCAGCAACGAAGAATTGGGGCCTGTTTGAAGGTCGTCGTTTCGGTCTGGGCCCGGACCAGAATTTTTTTTGTGGGGTGGTTTAGGTTCTTGAAGAACTCTCTCCACCCGAGCAGAGAGGCCGAGTGGTTCTTAACGGTGAAGGGGGAGCAAATGTAGGGCAGTGTACGGACCTTTGCAAAGGACTTTACACGAACTGTACAGCCTTGCTGATTCCAACTCGCCTCGTTGTTTGACCTTGCGGCCCAAGACCGAGCCCAACGGAACCAATGTGTTCAGACTGCAAGCAATTCCATATCATCCAGGCGTGATCCAGCTTTTTGGGCATGGAAGAGCATCGGCCGAAGGTGCGGCCCACGCTGCAGGTGGCGGCCTTCGTAGCGTCGTGGCTCATTTCTTGGTACACCCTACTCTACAACTCCTCGCAAATCCTTTTCTTCCCAGACCGTCGCTTTGACGTGGTCTTCCTGGCCCCAGTCCTCTTCTTGCTACTGGGCTTGATCATGACGAACCTCATGGGCTATCTGGATGAAAAGGATGACTCGGTATTGGCACGCGCGGCTGTGGTGGACCTGGACTTGGCCCTGCTGCTCCGGCGCCACGGAAGGGAGCTCTTGGCCGGCAGCAGAGTCCAGCGGCTCAAGGTGCGGGCTTCCAGAAATTCTGAGCTTCTGTCTTCAAGTGTCGTTGCGGTGTTTTTTTATTGTAGAGGGTCTAGGCTTCCCCACCCATTTTGTATTGGAATGCCCAGGTGAGGCAGGCGCTCGGCAGGGGAATCCCCATGTCAATGGTCTCTTTGTATCTCGCCAGCCGCTCCGTGATCGAGGCTCCTGTGTGCCAGCTCAGCGCAACACTCAGCAAGGTGATCATCATGGGAACAAATCGGTCCAGTGCTGTCGCCGACTTCGTCCAGAAAACCTCGGAAACATGCGTCTTGGATCTTCCTTTTGGATGGGCCTGGCTTGTACGAGCCACGCTGAGTCCGAGAAGGCCCTGGCTAAGCTCCGAGCAGTGCCTCTGGCCCGGAGTCTTGATGACACGTTACTTGTCCAATGGGTGGAAGCCGAGAAAGACATCTGGCGTACCGCGCATTGTGATAGATCCGTATGGCAAGTCCAGCAAGGGGCGGAAGACGAGCAGACTTGTGGTTACGAGATCTGTATCGGCGAGGACCAGCCGCAAGGTCCCCTCAGGTCCTTCAACCGCTTCGTGACTTCGGCCATGCGTGAGGAGATGAAAAACAACGCAGACTTGCAAAATAGCACGCGGAAATTGCTGAGCAAGACCACGTCGCATTGGACAAGAGGTCTAGGGAGTCTAGGTGTGTTGCCTTTCAGTACACTGGATTTTCGTCTCAGCCCGCCAATACTGCTGAAATCCTGGCGGTTGTGGCAGCCTCGGTTCTTGCTGGGGCTGGCATTTCTGCTGGCATCCATACAACCGCTAGCCGAGATGGTGCATGGAAGGCGCTGCCTTAGCAACTGGTGGCACAAGGTCGCAGTCGTTATGCACTTTGGCATGGACGTCATCATGCTCGAGATCACCTCGATTCTAGTGCTGACCTCAAGCTCTATCGACCAGTTTGGCAATGCCATAGTTTCCGCACTGGACCTGAACCCAAGACGGTTGCCGATCTCGACCCGGGCATGCATACGAGCATGCAGTCAGGTTTTCTGCCAGATGACGGCCTTGAAGCGCTCTCCAACATGTCCTTGAAGATCCTCCAAGACCTCAACAAGCCTTTTCAGATACATGCCCCGCTCTTCGTCGCTTTTGTGGTGGCAGCACTGCTCTTTTATTCCCTGTCCACCATCCTGTGCAAGGACGGCAGCATGTGCCGAAGTCGCCCGTGGGTGACTCGCTGGACCACCGCAGTTGGCGGTCCGCTTCATCTCCTCGGTCGCTTGGAAGAGCCGGAGGTGCGGAAAATGTGCCAGCCAATACGACTCCAGCTGTTGCTGCGAGGGCTGCTGCTCAGCGCCATTTTGGGTGTCTTCCTGGCACCTTCCGACCAACTCGATGCCAACGTGTCCACTGCCTTGGTCTTCAACATCGTGATGGGCCGGCTGCCATGGTTCCTCGCCTGGTTCGCCTTGTCTGCGCTTCACATCTTCTCTGGGACGCTGGCCATCGACGGCATTGAAAAGAACCAATTGTTCCGGGATAAGAAGCAGAAGCTCAAGGACATGGAAGCCGCCTATGGGGCCACGGCCCAGGCCAAGGGACCCGACTCCAGCCCCCAGTTCCCAGAAAGGCCACCAAACCTCGTTCCCAGCGCTGCCGCATCTGCCATGCCACCCGGTCTGCCGGTGCCGACAAGTGTCAGCTCGTCCACCGTGCCACCCGGCCTTCCACAATTCTGAGGCAGGCCACCTGCAGGAGTTAGCCTCTCCCAGGCCACCGGTCGTGTCTCACTGCTTGGGCAGAGCTTAAAGGCATCAATTGCAGGGCCAAATGCGTTTGAAAGCACCTTTGCGTCGCAGCTAAAGAAGGGAATCGCTCCCTCTGCCCGCCTCACCCACGGAACGCCTTCGCAGCAGTCCGCTCCGTTTGTGAGGGAGCTTTCAAGATTGGGGTTTTGCCTGACCATGCCTGACCTATTACTGTGAGCGTAGATTCGCGGCCCACGTGCATCCAGGATTCATGTTGTGGACTGGACCCTCAGACGGAAGGGTCGAATCTGGGGTACCGCCAGCACTTCTGTGCTTATTGCAATATAGACCCTAAACTTGAGGTTTGAAGGCCGTTCCAGAAGATCTTATGGTAGCTTACGGGTCCGCGAGTTCGAATTGTCATGGAACATCCGCGAAAGGGATGCTAGACTCCAGAATATTTGTGCCCACCACAGTGCCTACTGCTCGAACGCGTTTGCGGGCGTGTGTGGGTAGAAGATGAGCAAGGCAAATCAGAGACGCAACTTATTGAAATAAATGGAATGCGTGAAATTCATGGAACGTGGGTCGATATGCGCAAGACACCTGTCTCTTTCAATGCAAGACATTTTCATCAAGTTGAGCCACATGAAGGGAAGATGAGGGCACTTGCAGCGTACACGCCGCAGGCTTTCAAGCGATGTTTTCCCACAAGTCGACACCAGTAAACGTCATTGGGGTTTCCATTGCTGCTGCTGCTGCTCACCTGAGGCTCATCCGCTGCTCTTCTGATGCTCATCCGCCGCTTCGTTGAGGCTCATCTGCTGCTCGCTCCTCTAATGCTCATCCGCCGCTCTGGCTCCGATGCTCATGCGCTGCTCCTTTGCCTCTGATGCTCATCCGCCACTCCTCTTGCTCACTGCAGCTCATCCGCCACTAAGGAAAATCCACTTGGTTTGTCCGTCAAATCCGCCAAATCAATCATTCCTTGATTCCTAATGCCTTGCCAAGCTTGAAACAAGGTTTATCATGGTTTATCAGCCGCCAAATTAGTCAAAACCGTCAAGTTCGTTGTGGTTGCTCGTTGCCCAGACTAAGCCGGCTCACGTCCACAACTGTGTGTTTCAAGACAGATCCGGCAGGGCCGGGCCGCTCCGCGCCGCGCCGCAGCTCCGCGGGCTGCATCTCCGCTTGATGCTCATGTTGTGTCAATTCTGTCAATTCCATGAATTCTGTCAAATCCGTCAATTCTGTGAATTCTGTCGCGCCGCTCGCTGTGGGCCTTCTAAAATGCAGCATTTGACACTTTTGACACGTCAAAATAATCTCAGGAGAGTGCGGAGCCAGACTTCCTCCGCATTCTTTTGACAGCTGGCATGCAAGGTGTCAAGTCCAAAACTGCACCAGGAAGAGCTGCGGGCCTTCTAAAATGCATCATATGACACTTTTGACGGAGTTGACATGAATGACGCGTCAAAGAAATCTCGGAAGCATTCTGAGCCATTCTTCCCTGCGTGACAAGGGACAACTTCGGAGATAAGATTGTAATGACTTTTGACGAACAGAAAACTTTTCATTTTTTCTAGTGTCAAATAACGCTTTTTTTGATCCACAGCGCGCCCCTCCGGCTCTCTTGTAATTTTTTGGGGTCCTGAAACTGCACTCAAGTGATGAGACATCTGCAGCATTGTTCTTTGATCGCCTCGACAAGTGTCGTCAGAAAAAATCAATGCTTTCTAGAGACAAGCAGATCATAAGGTTGACATTTCGCTGTTCAATGTTGGAAAGTTATTTGACAGGTTGTGACTTGCTCCCACCTCACCCATGCAACCGAAACCCCAGTCTACTGCCAACATTGAACAGTACTACATTGTTACTACATTTGTACTACAATTCAACGAAAATCCCTCCGCTTCCTGCGCCGCCGTACGCGCTGCAGCCCGCTCTCGCCCCCCCCGGCTCCGTCCTCCCCGTACTACATTTGTATACTACAATGCAACGAAAATCCCTCCGCTTCCCGCGCCGTCGTACGCGCCTTCGTACGCGCCGCAGTCCGCTCTCGCGCCCCTCCAGCTCTGTCCTGCCAGTACTACATTTGTACTACAATTCAACGAAAATCCTTCATCTTCCAGCGCCGTACGCGCCGTCGTACGCGCCGCAGTCCGCTCTCGCGCCTCTCCGGCCCTGTCCTCCCAGTACTACATTTGTGCTACAATGCAACGAAATTCCCTCCGCTTACCGCGCTGCCGCAGTCCGCTCTCGCGCCCCTCCGGCTCTGTCCTCCCAGTACTACATTTGTACTACAATTCCACGAAAATCCCTCCGCTTCCCGCGCCGCCGTACGCGCCGTCGTACGCGCCGCAGTCCGCTTCCGCGCCCATCCCCCTTTCGTTTTCATCCCCATTTTCGTTTTCATCCCCGTTTCGTTTTCATCCCCGTTTCGTTTTCACCCCGCGGCTCTGATCTCCGCGTTTCGTTGTCATCCCCGTTTCGTTTTCATCCCCGTTTCGTTTTCACCCCGCGGCTCTGATCTCCCCGTTTCGTTTTCATCCCCGTTTCGTTTTCGTCCCCGTTTCGCTTTCACCCCGCGCGGCCATTCTCCGGTATCGTGCTCACGCGTTTTGAACCTAAACGAGAACCCAACATCCGAGATGCTTTTGGGAAAAACCACTTTTTGCGAAAAGTGACCTTTCTCGCGACTTTGGCGCGAGCAGCATCCGCGAAAAGACACTTTTCTCGAAAAGTCACTTTCTCGAAAAGTGACTTTTTTCGAGGCGTTGCGCGCGCGGCGTCCCGGAAAAGCCACTTTTCTCGAAAAGCCACTTTTCTCGAAAAACTACTGTTCTCGAAAAGCCACTTTTCTCGAAAAGCCACTTTTCTCGAAAGGCCACTTCTCTTTGAAAAGTCACCTGTGTAGTAAAGCCACCGCTTTGTTTGCCAAAAGTGATCTTTCGCGTGGTGCTGTGCGCACAGTGTCTCTCAAAGCCACTCGTGCTGACATTGCTTTTGTTTCCCGAAAAGACGGGTTTCCCGAATGTTGGTCTTTGTCTCGCCGCTATGCTATTTAAAGAAAACCGGGCTTTTTGAAAAGCTACGTTCTGTGACGGTTACCTTTTTCGTGAGAAGCCATGACTTGTTTTGTGAATATATTCTTATGGGGTTGTGCAACTAACTTGCTTGAGAAGGTAGTGTCATTGAAAGCTGGAAAAGGCAGTGTCTGCTAGAAGCTTTGTGTCTCTTTGCGTTGCGTGTGGATTTGGTTTGCGTAGCCACTTCTCTCGCTGTCGTGGACAACTGCACGATAGCCATACGCAGCACTTCCTTGTGGATTTGGGTTTAGGGTTTGGTTTAGGGTTCATTTCTTTGGGTTTAGAAGTTTAAAGGCATAGCACATCTTTGACGGGGGTGTGGGGATATAGAACGTTCTGGACAGGCAAGGTGTGCTCCAGGTTCACCCTTCGTACTTCTTTCACGTGCTCACTTACCATGTGAAAGGTTAGCTCTGGAACTTTGTGAACCCTCAGCTCTCAGAACCCTTGAACGTAGAGTTGCAAGATAAACTCTTGAACCCCTACGTCCTGAGCCATAAACCCTAAACCCACTAGATCGCCCAAATGCTGGCGGCCACACACAAAAGGTTCTGTTGGTTGCTTTAGTGGTGGGCGCCGTGTCATGTATTGCAGACGTATTACATGTACTTTTCCTGAAAAGCTACTTTTCCCGAAAAGCCACCTTTCTCGAAAAGCCACTCTTCGAGAAAAGCTACTTGCATCGAAAAGCCGTGTTGGGTTTTTTGTGACTTTCTCACGGCGTTGGGGCACGCAGCGTTTTCAACAACAGGTATGTTCTGGAAAAGACATCTTCCAAAAAACAACGTGGCCTGTGGCATATTCCGGAAACGCCGCTTTTCTTGAAAAACAGCTTTTTGAGCAAAGTGATTTTTCTCGCGGCGTGCGTCTTAGAAAAGCCGCTTTCTCGAACAGTCCCTGAGAAGCCATTTTTATCGAAAAGTTGCTTTTTGCGAAAAGTGAGTCTTCTCGCGATGTTGGGGCACGCAGTGTCCGCGAAAAGCCACATTTCTCGAAAAACCACTTTTCTCGAGAAGCCACTTTTCTCGAAAAACCACTTTGTTAGACAATTTTCCGCTAACCTGGAGGATGCACCGCGGGCCAGCTTAGTGGGTAGGAGACGCTCCATTACAACCTACGTTCCGCGGCCTTGTTCTCAGCACTCGATTCCATGGGCTCAAATGTGTGAAAGTTAACTCTAAGAGCGAGGAGCAGCCAACATTGCTTATTGCGAAGCAGTCCAGCAAAATCGAGCACCTGTCTCCCACACCCCGAAATCTCCTCAAACTTCGCTCTATACACTTACCCTGAACCCCGGAACAGCCTCCACCTCTGAGCTCTACTTACTGTACCAAAAGCTCCAAGAGCAGGCTTCAGACGCAAAACGCGCCAGCAACGGAGGGACCTGTCTTCGTGTGAGCTACAGTCAAGATTATGGTTCGTAGGGCCATGCGAAGAGTGGTCGTAGGCTTCGAAGAAGGAACGAGTAGGCCCTGCTAAAGCCCATATAAGCCATGCCATGCTAACACATACATACATACATACCTACATACATACATACCTACCTACAAAAGCACATTACAAACATACAGACGGGTGAGCGCCTCTTCCCCCGCGGAGCTCATGGTGGATCTGCGTTGGGCGACCGCCGCTGCTCTGGCAGTGCTGGGGCTTGTGCTGCTCTTCTTCCATGTGACGTACAGCTTCGCTGTCTTCGCCATGTCTCTCTACGTTGCTTGCAACTTAGGGCTGCGAACCCAATCTTCCCCCGCTCCCCTGAAGCTGCGGGTGTTTCAGGCGGCTGCAATCTGGCTGTGCACTTCTCTCGTCACCGCCAGTCCCTGGCTCTTCCTGGGAGGAATGCAAGGTTGCCGGGAGTTCGATCCAAAGATGAAGACCTCGTATGGCTATGCTTTTGATCAGGTTTGGACGCTGCTCTACTTTCGACACGGGCTGAACTGGTCCATGACTCTTGCTGCCACCTATCTCGTTCTGGCAGATCATCCACCCTCCACCTACATTCGGGACTGCTTGAGGTGTTTCCTCTACTTTTATGGAGCCTCAATCGTCGCGACGCTTGCAACCACGTGGGTGGCCTGCAGAGGTACGGATGAGAATGAGGACGGTATCAGGGATAGCATGTTTGACGAGTGGTATCCAATGAACACGTCAGTCGTCGGGGCACTGCAAGCCTCCTCAAGAGTCGGCCTCATCCTCGCCGGCCTATGGTTTGTTCGTATCATGGTCAAGAAGATCCGGGCGCTTGAAGAGGCCTTTGGCGAGCCTTTGCCTTACTCTGCGGCCATCGTGCGGCTGTCTTCTCTGCTGGCTTGCGCCTTCTGTGGGTTTTTCTTCTTGCAGGTGTCCCGTCTGGCAACGTTCCTGGGTGGTCTGGCTGGATGTCTGGCCTTGTCTGTTCTGACTGTGCTGAAGCTTTTGGCACTTCGAGTGCCACTTAGGGCTTTGCAATCCAGCAGATCTTGCGGCGGGGGGCAGTGGACGATGAAGGTGGACCGTGCCGTCGCTGCTTTGTGGCGACTTCAAGTCGCGATGTCGATGGGCAACTCCTGCATCATTCTCTTCGTGGTGACTATGGGCTACAGCTTCTGGTCCCAGAGCTACGAGGCAGCCACTATACAGGACTACAGCTCCTGGCTCGGCGCCGCGGGAAGTTCCGCTTGCCTGGTGCTTCTGACCAGCGGCTCGCTTCGTCTTCCCAGGCAGCGCGGGCGCGGCCCGCCTGGAACGCAGCCCCTGGAAGAGGCGCCTCAGATTCAGGAGAGGGTGCTTCACTGCACCTGCGATACGAGATGGTCTCTCCGTGACATGAGACAGAGCCTGTCGCACGTACCCCGACTCTCGTCGCTGTCCAAGCGCGCGTCCGCAAGGACCGGCTGCGAAAGATGCGCCTGGGAGCACAAGGTGCAGGAGCTCGCGAGCCGCCGCATCTCCGCAGAGCAGCTCCTGGACTTCTTTGCCAGGCTGAGATGTGCGAGCGAGGGGGAGGTCAGGCAGATGCTTCACTTTGACCCCGCGCGGTCCACTACCAACGACGTGGTCCGCCACGCCATCATTCCCTTGTCGCGGTGTGGTGACGTGGGAAGGTCACTGGCCGAGGTTCTGCAGGCCTCGCCCTCCCGATCTGGCTGCCTGGGCTCAACAACAACGGTGCGTATGGTGACGCACCACTGGGCGAACCGGTTCAGGGACCTGGTGGCGGCGGTAGTTGCAGATAGCCTGGGGCTGCAGTGCTGGGATAGCGTTGCTGAACAGCTGTCAGCTGGTAAGGAGAAGAAGTTGAGGGAGAGGCTCTACGAGCAGGGCTCATGGCACTGGGAGTACTGGATCTGTGCCTTCTGCATCAACCAGCATGCTAGCATTTGTCAGACTTCCATGGGCGCCCGTGACACGGTAACTGGCGAGGTATTGCCGACTTGCGACTGCTCCACGCCAAAGTACTTGAATGATTTCCCAATCCAGTGCGAGCTCAATAAGTTTGACAGCATGATGGCACACCTTCACCGCCACTGCCGGCACGGATTCCTGCAAGTGCTGGCAATCGACCGCGACTTCCACCTCTTTTCGCGGGCTTGGTGCATCGCAGAGCTGGTACAGGCGCACGCCAGCCAGATGGATCAGCACGTCGTCCTCCACTCCCACGAGACCCTCAAGCAGCATTCGGGGCAGCTGCGCTCCCTGCGGGTGGAGGATTGCTCGGCTTCCCGGCCGGAGGACAAGGAGGCGATCCTGGCCAAGATCGGCCATGGCCCAGAAATTGCGGAGTTCAACAGCCGCCTGCAGCAGCTCCTCCTGGGCTCCGAGGGCCTCTTTGCGGGTTGGACGAACGGTGAGACGCTCCTCCTCGACATCGGCTCCATTGCGGCCCGGGCGAAAGTGCGTCGCGAGACCCGCCCAAGGATCCCAGACACAGAATAGACATCAAGCTCGGCGGTCCCGTGTCTTTTTAAAGATCGTTTAACGCTGGGCTGCCCAGTCTTTAGCATGTGGCATAGGCGATCCTATGTACTTTCCGGTGCGGGGCTGGCCAAGCGCTCACTGCAAACGCAGTCAAAGTGCTTCTGTCTCATCATCACGTTGTGGCCACTGCGTTGGGGCCACTGATTCTTGAAAACCTGGACTTGTTCCGGGCGACGCATGCGGGGCTGAGGTTTGAGGGCGTCACAGCTGGGATTCGACCCGAAGGCCCTTTTAGCCATTATGGGGTTTGCGAAATAAGGGACCCCTAAAATAGACCCCCAAAGAGTAGGATTCCCTTATAGTAAGGAACCCCATACGGCACCACCTAATGTCGGAACCCCCCCCATGTCCTGCAAACTGCAATCCGTCAACCCTCTCGAGTTCCCGAGGTCCATGGGACTCCGCAGCCTAAACCCCAAGTCTTCTAAGCCCCAGACCCTTATACATCCTTACAAACCCCAAACCCTAAGCTCTCTCAACCTTGAACTCACACCGTCCATTTTCTAGGGGGCCACCGGCTGATCAAGTCTCTCCAGGTAGCATCTAGAGGGAAGTTTGGGAGTTTAGGCCCTAGGGTTTAGGCTGCAGGGTCTAGGGACTAGGGTTCAGTCTTTAGGCCCTGGACCGTAGGCTTTCTTAAGAGTTTAGGCTTTAGGTTCAGGGCTTAGGGTCAAGGCATAAACATGTGGCTAAACGCCGGAGGGTAATTCATGCACTTAGCATAAACATGAACTATTAAACCCTAAGCCCTGAACCCGACACCCTACAACCTAAACCCTAAGCCCTAAACCCTAAACGCCACTGTACTTTTGATCGGAGAGGATGATGCACATCAGCAATTAAGTCACTCAACCCCAAATCCTGAACCCTTAACCCCTAAACCGTGGACCTCAAACCCATCACCCTAAACACTAAAGCGACCACTTCCCAGAAGTCCCAAGGCCAGGAAGCAACTATGTTCGTAGATCTTGAGAGGCTGTCCCTGGCTGGCTACATGAATCTTAAGCCCGACACGCTAGGGTTTAGGGTTTAGGGTTTAGGGTGTAGGGTGTAGGGTGTAGGGTGTAGGATTTGACTGTAAACCTAAAATCCAATCCTAAAACCCAAGCCCCAAACCCAAAATTCGAAAATTAATCGCCCAGTGGGTAGTATTGTGGCTTGCATAAGAACCAACACTACTCCTGACTTGGAGGTTCAGGGTACTTATTAACCCAATAATAATTTGTACTTATAACCCAATCATGTTTTTAGGGCACTTAAGTGGCTTATCAGTGGGCTATCAGTGCAGCATTATCGGCTAATAAGTACCATGAACCTCCAAGTAGGGCTTAAGGATTTCTGAACATAATACGGACGCCAGAATCTGCTTCAAAGCCTGCTCTAGTGTATCAAGGCCGCCATAGCTTGCCGATCGCAAGTCTTCAGAGTTTCCATGCCCAGTGGGCATTTTCAGAAGCCCTTTTTCGACCCAGAAGAGAAGGATCGTCAAGAGAGGGACCCCAGTATTGGGTTTAGGGTTTAGGGTTTAGCTTGGGGCTCAGGGTTTAGGGTTAGCAAGGACTTCCCCCCCCCCTCTGTCAGGCCGAACCTACTCTTGCTTTATCGGCTCGGTGCTTTGCAGGCCCTTGCAAGGCTCTGCAAGGCATCGGTAGCTTCCGTGGCCACAGCAATCATCCTTATTCCCATAGCACCTTTACATAGTCCTCTAAACCCCAAACCCTAAACCCTAAAACCCTAAACCCTAAACCCTAAACTCCAACGAACTCGTTCGACAGGGTTCAGACCTGTTTCGTAAAGGAGCCTCAATGGACGCCGACGCTAAAGGCGCCGTCCCATGGGTCTACTACATCCCGGTTGTGAATGTTCTATACGATGCAAACGCCGTTCCGCCTAGCATGCAGCAGATTGATCAGATTTTGGAGACGTTTTCCACTCTGAATGGATTGCTGCTGAGTGTCTGTATTCCAACGGTCGTGTTGTTCTCGCCATCGGACTCCGCCGTAGCGAGGGCCCGGAATTGGAACGGCAGCTATGATCGATACCGGTTCTATAGCCTGTCTGCTATGTTTTGCATCACCACTGCGTCGGTGAGCACGAGTCTGATGTACTTGTTCACTCGGGCAACGGACTTCGAGGGCGCAGCTGGCGTGAGCCGAGCTTACATATCTTGGTGGCGGTACACTCGCTGGAGCTTCTTGTTTCTGATCCTGGGAACCCTCGTAGGCAGCGCATGTCTTAGTCTGGCTATCCAGTATGCATTCGTCCTTCAACATGCCAACGGTCAAGCAGAAGCAGACCTGTTAAGTCGTTTCATGGGCAATTGGAGCTTCTACGGTTTGCTGGGCATGGGCTGTGTTTTCCCTCTGGCTGTAGTCTCCCTGGCAACTTTGACGAAGCAGACGGCTATACATGCAGTGGGACGCATTACCTCAACGAGCCATCGCCAGTTTCGACCTGCCCCCAAGAGTTGGAAGACACGCCTTCTGCACAACTGCCCCGTCATGAACATTTTTTATGACGTGCTGTTCGTTCAAGTGCCGTCTTCAGGCAAAATCAACAGTGTCATGGCCATGTTGATCACGCTCAACAGCCTGCTGTTGGCAGTCGTCATTCCCATGTTGCAACTCTTCGACGATGAGAAAGCAGCCAACGCCCGGCTGCTCAATTGGGACGGTGAGTATGACGAGTTCAAGAGGCAGGTGACCCGTGGCTACGTGTGCATCGCCTCAGCCATGTTTCACGTCGTGTGTATGCACCTTGCAGCTGTCTCAGGGACCTTCGAGTCTAACACTGCTGGCGTGGGCTCCGCGGTGGCTGCGTGGTGGAAGGTTGCGCGCTGGAATCTTGTTGTTACCGGCTCTTGCACCTGCGCGGGCAGTATGTTCTTGTACCGAGCCGCCCACTTAGCATTCAAGTTGCAGCACATGACGACAGCCCAAGAAGGACAAGAGATTGGCAGGTATCAGGACAATAGCCTCTTTGTGGTTGTCCTTGGTTTGGGCGTTGCCTTTCCTTTGCTTGTGCTATCCTTGGCGCACAGCCGGCGTCATCGGGCTATGAACCACAATGCGCCTGCAAAGGAAGAGAGGCAGGTGCTCCATCGTGCCCACTACCTTCCAGTGCCTGGGACCCCAGTAATATCCTTCTGCCCTTTTCGTCGTCTCTTGAGAATGGAACACCTTGCTGAGCTCTTGGAACATGACACCCTCCCAACACCCTTATGGAACCCCGATCAAAGCTAAACCCTAAACCCTAAACCCTAAACCCTAAACCCTAAACCCTAAAACCTAAGCCCCAAGCCCCAAACCCCAAACCCCAAACCCCAAACCTACTTTTTGGACACCCAGGTGCTCAACATCTTCTATGACTTCTTCGCCAGTCTTCCAGAGACCGGACAGCTCTTGCAGGTCCGAAAACCCTAAACCCTAATTCCTGAACCCTAAACCCTCAACCCTAAACCCTAAACCCTAGCAGGTCCTCGAGGTCAATGGGACGATGATAGCTTTGATGCTGCTCGGCACACTTCGTGACCATGCGGGTTAGTCCCAAGATTTCAATATAATACAATCTTGGTTTGTGCGCAAGCCTTTGAGATTTTTGTCTAGTATATCGAGTTCCTGCACACGATTTTCAAGATCGTCGTAGTGCATTTTCTTGAGAGGGAACAGCAGGGCCTTCAAGGGCCCGGAACCTGCACCCTAAACCCCCTAAATACCAACGTAGCTGAATCTTATGCTTTTCTTCCTTTTCTTTTTCTTGCATGTGTATGCTATTGCAGCCCAACAAGAAACGGTGGTAGTGCATGCAGTGTTTCTAAGCTAGTGTTTCTGTGTTGTTGTTGCTGTGGGCCTGCTGCTGTATGTTCATGTAAGCGAGACACTGTAGGTCTTCTTCATGTCCAAAAACCCTAAACCCTAAACCCTAAACCCTAAACCCTAAACCCTAAACCCTAAACCCCTAAACCCTAAACCCTAAACCCTAAACCCAGACCCAGCAGCCAAGGTTAGGCATGGGTTCAGAGGTCTTGCACTTGCTACATTTCGAGGAGGCGGAAGTATCCCGGAACCGGGACTGGGACGGTGGCTACGTCGAGCTTCTAGGCTGTCAGTAGTAGACAAATAAGCATACATCTATAGACCTACGTACATATGTATATATATATATATATACATATCTGTATACACACACATGCTCACCCGCATGTGTATGCAAACATATACCTACGTCATGTTTTGCTCTGACGTTCTTGTTTTCGCGCCTAACATCAAGCGGTGCAGCCGTGCATGTTTTCTCCAGTGCTCAGTGAAGAGTCCATAAACCCTAAACCCTAAACCCTAAACCCTAAACCCTAAACCCTAAACCCTAAACCCTAAACCCTAAACCCTAAACCCAGGTTTAGTGAGATGAGCCATGACGGTTTTTCCCTTCTGTTTGCCTCCCTGGTGATGTTCGTGCTGACCTACCTCTACGCTGCGATGGCCGACTTCACAGACTCCAGAGGAGACTAGATCCCCCTTGGGAACTATTTTTCTTGCTACTGTTTATATAAAACTATTATCAAAACAAGAGAGGATATTTATCATATTATTTTTATTCAGGGGAGTAGAGGAGACCGGAACCAGAGCGCCTTTCGAGTCTGGTGGTCGTGGAGCCGATTCTGTGTCTTTGCGGTCATGCTCTACGAGCACTACGGTGCCTGGGTTCTTTTGTTAGAGTATTGTAGTAGTTTTTAGGGGTTTTTTAACGTCAAGAAAACCTAGAGACTACTATGGTGCCTGGGTTCTTGTCAGAGTACTGTAGTAGCGGGTTCTTAGAAAGGAGCGTGCATGGTTTGAGTTACCATTACGGGGATCGACCACCCGTCTATCTGTCTTGCTGCGTATCTGCCTATCTGTCCGTCTGTCCATCTATCCATCTCTCCTTGTACCCATCCATCCTTCTACCTATCTATCCTTCGATCCACATCCATCCATGCACCTCCATCGATAGATCGGTCTATCTATCTAATGATCTATCGATCTGTCTGTCCCGTCCCTTCTTCCTTCCCTCCTCTTCTTCCTCTTCTTCCTCCTCCTGCAACTTGGTCTAAACCCTAAACACGTTTTCGGAGCTGCTCTGTGATGTGGGGGAGGGGGGGCTGCAGTTACTGCTGCTAGCCATTCCATTCTATCCATCTGTCCATGTATCTATCTACACGTGTAAACGCTTATGCTGTAATCAACGGGCCTTCCCTATCTGTGTGACTTTCAGAAAGCTCCCCAAAGAAGAGCCCAGCGGCCCTCCGCGTTTATCAGCGGGCTAGGGTTTTTAGGGCTCAGGGTTTAGGGCTCACTGCAGGGTAACCCTAAACCCTAAACCGTAAACCCTAAACCCTAAACCCTAAACCCTAAACCCTAAACCCTAAACCCTAAACCCCAAACCCTAAACCCCAAACCCCAAACCCTAAACCCTAAACCCTAAACCCTAAAACCCTACCCGAGAGAACGAAAGCCTCTCGCGCCATGGTCTCGGCCTTTTGACCCGCCGCCTCCCACCACAGCGACGCAACAGCATGCCCACGGCTCTCGCCGGCTATCTCTGGCAGGCATGGTCTTGGGCATATGCAGCCTCCTCCTTTGGACTGGCGTTCACGGCCTCCCTGCCGGCCACATGCCGCGAAAGCTTGCGACATGCAGCCGTCACTTGCAGCGGGGGGGAGGCGTACTACTTCACGCCAGGCTTTGGGCCGCTAAGCCTTGGCTGGGGCTGGCTACTTGTGGGCGTGCTGGTCGGCGCACTCTTCGCCAAGCTTCTAACAGCTTGGATACTCCTTTCCTCCCCAGCTGGGCTTGCGGATGCCACGTGGCGCGAGGCGCTGGCCACATGCGCAGCTCACGAACCGCATACTCCCCGGCGGCATGTGCTCCAATACTTGTCGCAAGGGGGGGATGCCGCGCTGCGGGACTTGGCCACGGCTTCCAACGAACCGCCAGCCAGCGTGCTTGCCAGGGCGTTGCGCTCAGAAGCCCCCTCCCATCACCGGCCATCACCCCAGCGCCAGCGGCGCGCGTGAGCCGATGGCGGCCTCCCCACATGCGGGGTGGCACTCGCTACAGTGATGTCGAGGAGGCAGCGCAAAACGGCCCGTCGCAGGCGAGCCCGCAACCCAGCCCCTTCAGTCAGCTACCGCCGGCGCCCACGCTTCCCGACACTGGCCCGTCAAGCGAGCCCCTGTGCCCGCCAAGTGACGAGCCTATCGCTGCGCCCACGCAACGCGACCCCTCCTTCCAGGAGTCGCCGCTTGCCCCAGGCCCGTCGTGCGAGCCTTTGCGCCCGCAAAGTGACGCGCCTTTACGCGCATTGAGCCCCGGTCGGAGCTCGGTCCCAAGCGAGCCCTTGCCCGCACCGGCCTCACACTGGGCGCAGCTTGCGGCACGTGACATCGCAGACAGGGCTCACCGGGCTGGCCACGTCCCCATCGGGGCGGAGTTGTCAGCACAAGCCCGTCATGCACTCACGAGCCGTGGCTGGTCCGCCCTTTATAACGGCCTAATCTGGAGCGCGGCCGCAGACTGCGCGTCGGACCCAGTGGTCGAGTGGCTCCAACAAGCCGCCGCCGGGCTCCCTGACCTTGTGGATGTGGGTGGCACGTCTTTGCCTGGTCCGTCGGCGGTCAGGGAGGCTTGGCTGTGCCTGCGTGGCGCGCTGCGCCGCTGGCGCGTGCATGGTGCTGGGGCTCTGGGTGACTGGCTTGTCCGCGAAGGCCTTGAAACCCGTTGTGTGCGGCCCTGGACCTACCTCAACCGGCGCTCGCAGGAGTACGTCCTCGGGCAGGCCGGCCGGTCACATCCGGGTGTGGCATCGCTGGAAAACTTGTTTGCTGCCATCACTTTACACATTGGCCGCCACCCTCACCGTCTACCTCCAGCCTCGCTTGTGCGGGCTCCAAGGCACGGCCGCAACGGGCCACGGGCTAGCCCGGCTGCCTCCCCTCCTCAAGCATCGCTGGGGACGCCGGGGTCGCCGAGCAGCAATCTTTGGGAGCTCCCGCTTGCCACCGCCTGGCACGTGTGGGGCCCAATCGCGGCGGAGTATGAGGCATGGGTTCGTGCCCACTCTGCGCTGCGTCCCGCCACGCTGCCGCGAACGCCTCACACGAGTGACCCATGCCATCGCCCGAAGCATCTACGCGGCAGCAGACGAGGCATCGGCAGAGCAGGCCTTCCTGCTCCTGCTTGCCCACCATCGCCTGTTGCTTGCGGCGCCTGTGCGCGTTCGGGTGTGGGCTCGGGGCACGCGTGGGCGGGCTGAGCGGCGCAGCATGCACGATGAGCAGGCTGCTTTGGTGGACGAGAGACTCGACCTCTTCGAGCGGGGTTGCTGGGACCAACTTTTGTCTCAGCTGGCCTCGCTCGCAGAAGGGGCTGCGCCCACCGTCGATGCCTCACAGGCGACCACGCAGCAGGAGGCCGAGGACCTCAACGCGGCCGCCGCGCTGCAGCTGGCTCGCGCTGGCGAGTTCAAGCGCGCCGTGCAGCGCCTTAGCTCGCCGGGCCTCGCGCCTGGCACGGCCCTCGAAGTTGCTGCAGCCCTACGGCAAAAGTTTGTGCAGCAGCCTTCGCCTCAGGCTCAGGCGCAGGAAGGGTCGTTCACGGCTCCTCGCTCCTCGCGGCCACAAATCCTCTCTCCCGACAGTGTCCAGCTTGCGTTGCGCTGCGCGCCTCGCAAGACCGGGGCAGGGGTGAGTGGTAGCCGGCTGGAACATTGGCAGGTCCTGCTCCGGGATGCTGAAGCCCTGCAAGCGCTCCACCGTGTGCTTGAGGATGTCGCTCACGGCTGTGTGCCCGGTGGCCGGCTCGGGCTCCCTGCTACAGCCCTCTTACTTGGAGGCCTCCCGCTCGCAAAGGCGGGCGGCGGTGTGCGGCCCATTGCAGTACCAGAACCCCTCCGCCGCCTCTTAGCCCGAGCTGTCACGACGCAGTTCCGGGACCACATCGCTGCCGCCTTGAGCCCCCTCCAGTGCGCCGTAGGCTTGCCAGGCGGTGTCGAGGTCGCCCACAAAACCGTCACCTCCTTCGCGGCCCTTCACCCGGACCATGTGTTCCTGAAGTTCGACATTGCAAATGCCTACAACTCCATTTGGCGATCCGCATGTGTCGAACAAGCTTCTCGGGACGTGCCGGCGTTGGCCAACCTCTGGAGACTGTGCTACTGCCGTGGGGACCGGGCCTCGCGCTATTTGTTCCGCCGTGCGGGCTCTGCGCATTGGATTCAGTCTAATGCGGGGGTCGACCAAGGCGACGGACTGGCGCCGGCCCTTTTTGCTTTCCGCATCAAACCCTGTGCGGAGGCCCTCCTCGCGCACCTGACGGCACACGCTGCTGGGCGGCCTGTTCTGGTGACTTTGTACCTGGACGACATCGTGGTCGCAGTACCAGCTGACATGGCAGCACAGGCTGCCGAACTCACAGCAGCTGCAGTCGGGGACGGGCTGCCAGGGCACGCGGGGGCGGGGCTCCAGCTCGCGCCAGACATGACCATGGCATGGAGCCCGCGTGCAGCGCGCCCGCCTGACGTACCGCCTGCACTTGGAAGGAAGAGGGCTTCGTCTTTCTGGGCAGCCCAGTTGCTGGGGAAGATGAGCCCTCGGCAGCCTTCCTCCGCGCCGGAGTCTCGCTTGGCTCCAACAACGCCATGCAGCAGCATTGGCATGCCGCGGTCGATGGGTGTGTCGCGCTGCTTGCCAAGCTCCGGCATGCTCACTCTCGACGCGCGGAAGCTGGGCAGGCGCAGGGCGAAGCCGTCCTCAACGCCTCTCAACTCTGCCAGCTCATGCTTCGCCTGTGTGTCGAGCCCAAACTCGTCCACCTCCTCTGCGCCTCCCCACCAGGTTGCCTGGGGCACGGGCCGGCGCTCATGGATGCGACCTTGCAGGCCGCCTTTGCCAGCATTACGGAACTGGGCCCGCTCCAGCCTCACCACCTGGAGCAAATGTCGCTGCCTGCGCAGCAAGGCGGTTGCGGCGTCGGGGCCCTATCTCTCAAGCATGGCGCAGCCTTCGCAGGGAGCTGGGCGCTGTGCCTTGCCCCGGTCTTAGCACGGCTTCCTGTAGCAGATGCCGCCGGCATCATGACAGCTCTGCAGGTTAACGACAGGACCCACCCCGTGGCAGCGTCGCTCCTACTTGCGCAACACGTGCTGCGCGCCAGCGGCGTATCGTCTGCCAAGTTGCCTGACTGGGGCGCGGTTGCCAAAGCGCCACGTCGGGGCTGTCAGCACACCCTCTCCGCTGCTGCCGCCGTCGCCGCCAGAGAACGCTTGCTCGCCGGGCTCGAGCTGCGCGACGCAGCCCGCGTCCGGTCTTGCGGCGGCGACGGAGCCGGGCAGTTCCTTGTATGCCCTGCGCGCGAAGGCTGGCGTACTGAACTCTTCGATGGAGCGTTCTGCCACGCCGTTCGCTGGCGCCTGGGTGTGCCGACCACCTCAGCGGGCCAAACCTGCCACATCCGCTGCCAGGCGTCGGGCGGACGCTGTGCACAACCACTGGACCCGCTGGGCCACCACGCAGTCGTGTGCAAATACGGGGGATTCAAAACGTTTCGCCACTCCCGTCTTGTCCACGAACTGCGCGGTGTGCTCCGCGAGTCCGGGGCCGTTGTGCCGGCCCGTGAAGTTGAGGTGCCCGGATGGCAGCGTGCTGATGGCACGCGGGCGCGGCTAGACGTCGCGTTCGCGTGGGCAGGCCGTGAGTGCTATGCAGACGTCACCATCCGGCACCCATGCGCCGCCAAGTATGTCCGACAGGCGGGTGCGCAGGACGGGGCCGCGCTTCGTCTTGCGGAGGCTGGAAAGCGGTCGCGCTACCCTGCGGTCGCCGCCGCAGGGCTGGATGCGGTCGAGCCCTTCGCCGTTGAGACATTCGGCCGGCTCGGGCCGAACGCGGTGCGCCTGCTCCGGACGGCGCGGCAGCAGGCGGCGGAGCAGCAGGCCCCGTACGCACGCTGGGCGGGCCCTGCCTTGCACCAGAAATGGCTCGCGTCCCTCAGCTGCTCGCTTCAGCAGGCCCTGTATGAGGCCTCGAGAGCTAGCTGGGGGTCGCGGGCCATCGCCCCTCCCGAAGCTGACCTGAGTGGGTTCGGGCGTTAGGGGTAGGTTGGGCCGTTTGTGGCACTTTCACTAGTCTCACACAGAGACCCTAAACCCTAAACTAGCCTCTGGGGCTTAAAAAGCGAGCCGAGGTATCTTCCGCCTGTATCAGGCGCAGCCTCGCTTGTACTACCTGCAGCACGAGACCTCCGACGAAGCGGCCTGGAAGCTCTGGAAGTTGCAGGAGGCCTTGTGCTACGTGGCCATAGGCCGGCCGGGTTGAGTGCTTCCGGGTTTAGGGTTTAGGGTTTAGGGCTTCGGGCTTTTCACTCCTGGTTGAGGGTTTTCGGTTTCGGGTTAGGGCTTTGCGTTGAGGACGCCCTTCGTTTCTCAGAGTCCCAATGGGTGTACTTAGAGCCATACTTGGACCTTGCCCAAGCCCACAAGCAATTCCAGCCCGTGAGACTCCCAAGACACCCCAACATGTGCACGCCACCTTGGCGGGAGCACGATTTCGGGAGAGCGGAACCGTGCTGGAGCGTGACGGGACCATGACAGGTACCCGACGTGGGACACTGTGGCGGGAGCACGTTTGGAGATTTTTGCGAAAACTCCAAAGCCCAACGGAAATGAACACGCGCTGAAGATGAGGGCTTCAGGGTAGTTGGGTTTGGGTTTTAGGATTTAAGGTTTTGGGGCCTACCTCTGCTGCACTCGACAAAGCTCGAAAAGCGAACCGCCTATTGGAGCGTCAGCCTTAAACCTTAAACCCTAAACCCTAAACCCTGAACCCTTAAACCCTAAGACAGGTTTTGGCGAATGCTTCCCGGTCGTTGTGCTGAGCTTGGCATTGTTCCGCAAGCAGCAACTTCCTAGCTGAATGAGTGCGCTTTATACCCTTTTTGGGATACCATAATCCCTATAAGGGATACCATAATCCCTATAGAACCCTAAACCCTAACCCTAAACCCTCAACCCTAAACCCTAAACCCTAAACCCTAAAACCCTAAACCTTCAGCCCTCAGCCCTCAACCCTCAACCCTAAACCGCAAACAGCTAAGGCAGGTGTTGCAGCGTAGCGACAGCCTGAGCAACGCGAGCTCGCAGGAGACAGCGCGCTGGATGTGGGCATACTCCATTCCGGTCTTCAACTTGGTGTATGATGCCTAGTAAGGTTTAGGGTTTAGGGTTTAGGGTTTAGGGGTTAGGGTCTAGGGTTTAGGGGGGTTTAGGGTTCAGGGATTAGGGTTTAGGGTTTAGGGTTTAGGGTAATAGAGTAGCCTGTAACCTTTTTTGGGGTAGTATCATCCCCCTCTAATCCCAAAGGTTAACCTTTAATCCCCCCAGGTTACTGGACAACTAAGGATGTCTTGTTGGACCATACGCCGGAGTGGGACCAGATTGTGGCGATGATGAAGACCTTCCTTTTCCTGGCTGGCTTGCTGATGCAGATGGCGCTCAAAGTCTTGCTGCTGTTCCCATACGATGAGGCCGCCATCGTGCAGCAGAGGAGCTGGCTTGGAACTTATGAAAGCTACCGGGTAGCCCTTGGGACATTTCACATCTTTCTTGTTAAGAGGATCTTTTGCCTTAAGCCCTAAGCCCTATAAACCCTAAACCCTAAACCCTAAACCCTAACCCCAAACCCTAAACCCCAAACCCTAAACCCTAAACCCTAAACCCTAAACCCTAAACCCTAAACCCTAAACCCTAAACCCTAAACCCTAAACCCTAAACCCTAAACCCTAAACCGCCGTATTTTTCAGAGGCTATGAAGGCCAGCCTAGGCTATGAGTTCTGGAGCCATTCGGCCTGGCTCCTGGGCACATGCGGCCTCGCCACCTTCTTCTACGTGGCGCAGTTTGCGGCCATGACCTCCTTCAAAAGGGATCCTTCCTTAGCCAATAGTTGAGCTTTCAATCTTTTGGGCTTCCTTACTTAGTAAGTAAGAAGAATGCAGCTTAACAATTTTTTCCCTTGGTTCTTGGCGAAGTAAGGATCCGGAAGACACCGAGATCAATCGGAGCGCGCTTTCCGGTTGGTGGTATTGGGCTCGCTGGTGCATTGTGCTGTTGTTGCTGGATGCATTGGGCGCAGGGCTGGCGATAATCAAATCAGCCCAGGAGGCTTATGTTCTACAGCATTCCCGCACAAGAGAAGAGGCAGAAGAGTTGGCAGCTGCTTTCCTCCCTGTGACTTTGACAGTGCTCCCCCTTGGGATAGTGCTTCCGATCGTCATACTGTCCGTGTCACTCATGCGCACGCAGAGCTACTCCAACCCTCCTGTGGGTGCCAGTGACCACAACGAGAGCGATGTCACCAAAGTCAGTACTAGGCTGTACAGGGTCGCAGGTATAAACGTCCTGTATGACCTCTTCTTCGACAAGCCTCCAGCGGTGAACCAAATCGCTGAGATGCTCTACATCTTTGGGGTGCTCAATGCTTTCTTGCTTTCCATCCTTCTACCTCTCTTGATTAAGTTTGGAGAGCCAGATGACGTGGATTTGGCAAGGAGTCGCAACTGGGTCGGAAACTATGACAGCCACCGGAACTACAGCTCTCTGGGCCTCGCCTGTACCATGTCTGCTGTGTGGCAGATCCTACTGACGTATGTCAGCACCCAAGCTTCATCCCGCCTCGAGGGTGCGGAGGTGAAGAAATGGTGGTCCCTCGTGAGATGGCTGGTTATCAGCATTGGTGTGTTTTCATGGTTGGGCCTGGTTCTGCTGGTCTTGGCCAGCCTGCAGTGCTACATCATGCAGCACGCGGCCGCCGCGCAGGAAGCGGCGCAGCTGCAGTCGCAAGCGACGATGTTCTGCCTGATGCTCTTTGGCCCTGCGGCTTTCTTGCCGCTCCTGCTTCTTTCCTTAGGGGTTCGGAGTCGGCAAAGGGAGCATGACAATGCAGAGCAGCCACGGGCATCGAAGAATCGTCAGAGGAAGGGTGAGGAAGACGACCTCTGTGATGCTATGTCGGACCTGAACAAGTGCTCGAATGATCTTGGTGTGGAGACGTTCTCAACCCATGATGCTGCTGAGACGATGGTGTCTTCCTTCTTCGCGGCGCCCGGCCTAGAGACTCAGATGAGCCTGTATGAGCGGGACGTGAATGAGCCGATGTGCCGGGTGATATTTAAAGAGCCAGGTGTGGACCTGCCAAGCCACGAGGTCCTTGCAAAACCCTGGATGGGTGTGCAAGGAGTGGCCGTCGCTGTGTCTACGCAGGCGCCGATTTCTGAGATGCAGCTGCAGATGTATGCGGAGAACATCTGTGAACCCATGTCCTTGGAGAATTTCTAGCAGCATCTGCAAAGCAGAAGATGCCCCGTTTTAGCATTTACTCTAGCAGCCACATGAATTCGACATCCCTGCCGCAGGTCCGGTGTGGGTTATGCAGGTTTGTGCCAGGAGGTCCCGGAGTGTGACATTGGAGCGCCCTTCGCCTTGGTTTGTCTGGTCTCAGGTCGATTAGGGTGTAGGGTTTAGGGTTTAGGGTTTAGGGTTTAGGGGTTTAGGGTTCCCTACGATTGCAAGGATACTCATGGCTTCAAAGGGCTGAGCACGACTACAGTGACTACACACTCCCGAGCGCCTTCCGCAAGCCTTTAAATCTTTTCAGCAGCATAAGGGTTTAGGGTTTAGGATTCAGGGTTTACGGTTTATCCCCTAAAGCCTGAACCCTAAGCCCTACACCTAATCGCCAAACTCCACGCCGAAGCCCCGAAACCCCAAATTCGACGCTCTAATTCGTGCAAGCGTGCCACATTCCGCTTGGAGACGTTGGATCGGAGTGGCTCCATGACGTCCGGTGCCAACCAGATCTTCTCAACAGAGCTTAGGGTGTAGGGATTAGGCTTACTATTCTCATTCCTTTAACGGGCCTAGGGGGTTGTCTTTACAGGCCATTAAAGGGTTTAATGGGTTTCCCCTTTGAAGGGCTTTGTGGGATTTCGGCTCCCTGTGGGCATTGAAGAGCCTATGCTAATTGTCCTTGTTGTCGTTTTGCTGGTTACCTTTGCTTCAGTTCTCAGTCTTCCTATCAATATGTCAGAAGAAACCTTTAAAAAAACCTGAACCCGAAGTAACCCTGCATCCTAAAACCCATCCCCTGAAAAAGGAGCCCTTCACTTAACAGGGACTCTTGGGGGAGATCTGGGCAAGACATTGAAGATGATAGGCTCGCGGGGCCTGGTTGCCAACCTCCTTGAAGCTTCCAAAGCCAAGACACGATCTCGAGCGCAAAAAACCGAGCTGTAGGGTTTAGGGATGTTTAGGGTTTAGGGTTTTGCAGGAATATGGCTTGCATTAACTAAAGATCCTGCAAGTAGCATGATGTCAGGTATATTCCGTGAGTACAGGCTTGCGGGCTTTCTGGGCAGTCATGCACTCTTCCTGCGTGTTGAGCTCACTAGAAGGATTGGGGCACTTCGTAATTAGGGATAAGTACGTTAATTGGGGTTATAAGTAGCTATAAGTATAGTTCCCTTATTTTTGCATGTAGCATGCAGCCACACGATGTCCTTGAGGCTAAAGGAACGAACATCTTCAAGCCAAGCAAGCTTTGGCTGCTTACGGTGGAGTGTGTGTGGTACGGCATGCTGGGCATGTGATGAGTGTGTGTACGGTGGGTACGGTGGCGCGGGCGCGGGCGGAAGGGTGCACGGCGGACAGTGCCCTCCTACTTCTTCCACCCTTTGAGAGCACCCATGCATTTCCGTAGAGTGCAATGCAACGAGTGCCATTGTTGGGCACGTCAGATAACATCAGCATACTCAAGCAGCAGCCCTAGTTTTGAAGCCTGGCGGTTTCGTTGGAGTGGAGGGCTGGAAGGGGTGGGCGCAAAGATAGACTCGGATAGACGCAGCTGTGCAGCACAACATTGCCCCAAACGCGACTTGCATCCACATCTCGCGAATGTTCGAGATATGATAGACTGGCTTGTCTTGAACCCTAAACCCTAAACCCTAAACCCTAAACCCTAAACCCTAAACCCTAAACCCTAAACCCTAAACCCTAAACCCTAAACCCTACACCCTAAACCCTAAACCCTAAACCCTGATGTTTTTGGGGCGAGCTTTACCCCAGGCTTGATTTTTGAAGAAGTCGATGTTTGCAAGTTGACGTTGGCACGCTTGGGCCCTGTTCGGCTCTGTTGGGGGCCCAGGTCTGCCAGGCAATGCCAGTGGCGGTGAGGGTTTAGGGTTTAGGGTTTAGGGTTTAGGGTTTAGGGGTTCGGGGTTTAGGGTTTAGGGTTTAGGGTTTAGGGTTTAGGGTTTAGGGTTTAGGGTTTAGGGTTTAGGGTTTAGGGATGTATGTTTTATCATGACCCTGCCTGACACATGGGTGGTTGTCAAAATTATGATCCCTTTTTTGGATCCCTATTATAATGCGGCACCTAATATTTAGGGTACCCCAAAAGGGATCGATCTGGGAAGATGGGGAGTTTCCCTGCGGGGGTGGAAAAGGTAACGTGGGCGCAGTGAATGTCTTGGGGTTGAGCGTTTACTTAGAAATGCCTACGAATGGGTAGCTGTGAAAGGCAGTCTCGAACAACGGATTGCAGTTTGACCTTTCCCAGGCATGGACACGATCTTTGTGCCGCATTGTCAACCTCTGATCTTTTTGTGCAATTGCATGAATCACCCCATGCTGTTCGGATGCTCCTGTTTTCAAAGCATCCACGAGTGTTGTGCATAGTTCACGAATACGCCTTTCGATGTGACAGTGGCTGTGGCCGTTTTGCTTGGTGTATCCCGCAGCTCAATCAATCCTGCACCCAGTTCCCAGGCTGGGATTGTCCCTAAACCCTAAACCCCAAACCCTCAACCCTAAACCCTCAACCCTAAACCCTAAACTGCGGGGCTCGGCTGGCACTTCTCGCGAACGGCAACGAAGAGTGACTATGCCCTCCCCCCGAATGCGAACCCGTGGGGGGTTTCATATTGGGTGGGGGGGGGTTTAATATTAGGGGGAGCCCCTAAACCCTAAACCCTAAACCCTAAACCCTCAGCCCGAAACCCTAAACCCTAAACCCTAAACTGTAGCCCTGAACCCTAAACCCGCCCGCCACCCCACTCTCTTGTCTTTTGGGGTAGGCGGGCGCTGGTCGAGCGCTCAGTGAGACCCTGCGAGGGAGCCCCAGGCGGGCGACCGAGCTGGCCTCCAGGCTGGCTTACCCTCCAGGCAGGCACAGGCCGAGTCAGCAGTTGTCACTGTTTTTTCTTATATTACCCTAAACCCCAGCTGTCCGCGCACTTGGTTGGGTCCTGCATTGGAGGGCCCCCTGGGACGGCCCCTTGAGACCCCTGGTCCCTCACCCCCGTCCGCTGGGTTGAGGGGACTAGGGGCCGTTTTGTTGGGGCAGGCAGGGCTCTTGGCCAAAAATGAGTTCTGGTTCTGGGTTCTAACCCTGGCCCTGGTTGGCCCTGGCCCTGGCCCTGGCCCTGGCCCTGGCCCCTGGCCCTGGCCCTGGCCCTGGCCCTGGCCCTGGCCCTGGCCCTGGCCCTGGCCCTGGGCCCTGGCCCTGGCCCTGGCCCCTGGCCCCTGGCCCCTGACTCTGGCCCCTGGCCCTGGCTTCTGGCCCTGGCCCTCCTGGTGCTGGCGCTGCGCCCTGGCCCTGACCCGGCCCTGGCCTTGGACATGGTTGCTGGCCTGGCCTTGGCCCTCCCTGGCGCTGGCCGGCCCTGGCCCTGGCCCTGACCCTAGCCCTGGCCCTGGTGCCCTTTTCCCTGCCTGACCCTGACTCCGCCACATTGCCGCTGGCCCTGGCCGGCCCTTGCCCCGGGACCTACTCCTGACTAGTTTTCTGACGGGATCCTGGCCCGGGCCCTCTGGCCTGTTCGAGGCAATCTTACCCCCCTTTTTGTGCGGGCCCGAGCCCCTAGCCCTGTCGGCTTCGGGTTCTGGTTCTGGTTCTGGCCTCCCTGGCCCTGGCTCTGGTCCCTGGCCCTGGCCTCTGTCCTGTTCGAGGTCATCTTACCCCCTTGCGCAAAGCCAAGCTGTCCGCGCACCAGTTTGTGTCCTGTTTCGGGGCGCTCTCCCTCTCTGGCTTTCGCCCAAGTCCTGCCGTTTGCTGCAACTTTGTGCCTGGTCCTGACCCTGGCCCGGCACCCCACCTTACCCCCTTCGCGCCAAGCCAAGCTATCCGCCACACCAGCCCTGTTTCCGTGGCGCTCTGCCCAACCCAAGCTGTTCACTGTGTGTTCTTCCTCGCCAACCAAGCCTCGCTGCCTTTCTCTGTTCCTGGCCCATCCCTTAGCCCCTTCGCGCCAACCCAAGCTGTCTTCACGGACCCTGCCTCGTTTCCGTCTGCTGCAGCTTTGCGCCTGGTCCACGCACCTTGTGGAAATCCCCAAAAAGGGCGTGAGTGCTGACTCATGTGATGCTTTGTAAAAAAATAAAAGGTCTTAACTCCTTGAGAGTTGCAAGTGGGCGGTCTTGGGGTGGGTAGGTCTGCAGACTACCGCGCGCTCCCAAAGCGCGCTGCCGTCTGGCACGCCCTAAACCCTAAACCCGAAACCCTAAACCCTAAACCCTAAACCCCAAACCCCAATAACCCTAATTTCGGACACCCCACCTGGCAGGTTCATAAGGGCAGCGCCACCGCCACCTCCTCCTGCGCCGGCAATGGTACAACAACCAGGCGTTGGGCTCTTCGCCCCCTCTCATGGCAAGCGCTACACTGGAACCCTCCCTAGACACTAAACCTTAAACCTTAAACCTTAAACCTTAAACCAAACCCAAACTCTGGACCCTAAAACCCTAAACCATCCTTGCAGGCGCTGCAGCTGAAGGATGAAAGTTGTGGACATGCTGGCTGGGATGTTTGTGCTGAGACTTATGCGATCAGGCGTGCCCTGCACCATACGTCATCATGGGCGATGGACGAGAGTCAATCAGCACGTTTCATGCTTCCCACATCTCAGTGACAGGCATGTAGCATGACTGGCGTTACTTTTGCAGGCACATTGGGTTCGAAAGGCTTTTTGATAAACCAGAACTTGCGGCCATGGCTTTGCTTCGTTCCGCATCCCTGCGTGCGAGCCTTAGTGCCGCTCGTGCAGTCAGTGTGCTACCCCGAGCCCTTGGTGTCGCCAGCCAAGCTCCCACGGCTCCAATGGCCTTGGCACCATCGTCGCCGCTGAGCGCTTCCACCCCTCTCCCAGGTCTCGGCGCCCCGCTGACGAAGCGCCATGCGGGAGTCTCCGTCTTGGGCTGCGCCATCGCCATGGTGGCTGTTGGCGGTTGTGCGCAGGGCATTGGCCAGCTTTTCGCGGCGCTGGTGGTGGGCATGGCACGCAACCCATCCATGAAGGAGGACCTCTTCACCTACACGCTGATTGGTATGGGCTTCCTGGAGTTCTTGGCCATTGTGGTCATCCTGATCGCGGGCCTTCTCCTGTACTCGGAGTGAGGGGCAGTGAGAGCAGCGCTTCAGCGCCGAGTGCCCTCAGGCTTATCAGTTTCTCCAGGTGTCATTTCACGCTAGATGCTCATTTGTTTGGCTTATAGAGTATGTTCAGTCTGATAGTCGACGAACTGGTGCCATGCAGAGGAAGGAGAAGAAAAGTGCATCAAAGGGTATCTGCTTTGCTGCACCTTGCCTGGGCCCTTGACCCCAAAATTGGCAGTGTAGCAGTGTGTAGCATGACTGGCGTTACTTTTGCAGGCACATTGGGTTCGAAAGGCTTTTTGATAAACCAGAACTTGCGGCCATGGCTTTGCTTCGTTCCGCATCCCTGCGTGCGAGCCTTAGTGCCGCTCGTGCAGTCAGTGTGCTACCCCGAGCCCTTGGTGTCGCCAGCCAAGCTCCCACGGCTCCAATGGCCTTGGCACCATCGTCGCCGCTGAGCGCTTCCACCCCTCTCCCAGGTCTCGGCGCCCCGCTGACGAAGCGCCATGCGGGAGTCTCCGTCTTGGGCTGCGCCATCGCCATGGTGGCTGTTGGCGGTTGTGCGCAGGGCATTGGCCAGCTTTTCGCGGCGCTGGTGGTGGGCATGGCACGCAACCCATCCATGAAGGAGGACCTCTTCACCTACACGCTGATTGGTATGGGCTTCCTGGAGTTCTTGGCCATTGTGGTCATCCTGATCGCGGGCCTTCTCCTGTACTCGGAGTGAGGGGCAGTGAGAGCAGCGCTTCAGCGCCGAGTGCCCTCAGGCTTATCAGTTTCTCCAGGTGTCATTTCACGCTAGATGCTCATTGGTTTGGCTTATAGAGTATGTTCAGTCTGATAGTCGACGAACTGGTGCCATGCAGAGGAAGGAGAGGAAAAGTGCATCAAAGGGCATCTGCTTTGCTGCAGCTTGCGTGGGCCTTTGACCCAGCCTGTGCAAAGAACCGCAAGCGGCAACCCTAAACCCTAAACCCTAACCCTAAGCCCTAAGCCCTAAACCCTAAACCCTAAGCCCTAAACCCTAAACCCTAAACCCTAAACCCCAAACCCTAAACCCTCAGACCCGCAGCCACGCTCCCATGGCAGGTTCTGCACCAAGGAGCTGAAGCCGCTTCCGCGTACGTTCTTTGCGTGCCCCCCTTTTGTTGTGAGAGCGGCCTTCCCGCAAACCTTAAAGTTTAATTGGGGTTTAGGGTTGAGGGTTTGGGGTTTGGGGTTTGGGGTTTAGGGTTTAGGGTTTAGGGCCCTAAAGCGCCAGTCCCTGCATCGTTTGTCTGAAGCCCTGGGTGGGGTGCGAGGTATCCGGCACAGAACCCGGCGCACCAGTTCAAGTACTTCACACAGCGCGCCTCCTGGTTGTCCCGCTTCGAAGTTTTCAGCGATGTGTTCATTTCTGCATGCCAGGTTGGTGGTGTGGGCAATGGGCATCTTGAACATGAAGGCGCCCGTCACCGTCATGGAAAAAGCTGACAAGCAATCTTTTTCTGGTGTGAGATCCGCTGTGTCAGAAAGTGTTAAGTGCTCGCAGCCGAGCCGTCTTGTGGTTTCACGTTAGCTTCGTCTGAGCTGCGTGGCCACGAATCCACGTCAGCCCTCTAGAACCATCCTTATGAGCACCCTAAACCCTAAACCCTAAACCCTAAACCCTAAACCCTAAACCCTAAACCCTAAACCCTAAACCGTAAACCCTAAACCCTAAACCCTAAACTCTCCGTGTGAGGCGGATTGGGATGAGTTCGACGATCCCAATACGGTGATCACAAATATGCTGGTCATCTTGCCCCCTGGCCTGCAAGCTGCCCTAAACTGCCCTAAACCTTAAACCCTAAACCCTAAACCCTAAACCCTAAACCCTAAACCCTAAACCCTAAACCCTAAACCCTTCACACCCAAGCCCGAAATGCACACAGAGAACGCTCCTTCTTGCAAGCCGTGCCTGGCCTTGAGCAGTCAAGGAAGGACATGGGGTTGCAGGCCCCTGGCTCAGTGAGTGTGTGAAGTCAGAGCCGTCTGTATCCGTACCCCTCAGACCAAAGAAAGGTTTTAGGGTTTAGGGTTTAGGGTGGGTCAAGGCTTCTTTGGGGTTCTGGGTATCATATTCTGTTTCTGAGTGAAGGTGGGTTGGGTCTTTGTGGCTACTTGTAGCAGACCTTCAGTTCACGGCCCGTGCGTGCCACCGGATCGCAGTAGCAGCAGCACCAGCATATGCAGTCAAGGCCCAGTAACCCAAAAATTGAGGCCCGAAACCCCCCTGACGGTCTAACGCCCTCAGCCTCGCAACTTCATGATATCAAACACTTAAACACAGTGAACTATCAGGGTTTAGGGCTTAAGGGATTTTAGTGCTGTAGTTTAGGGCTTAAGGGGTTTTAGTGCTGTAGCTTAGGGCTTAAGGGGTTTTAGTGCTGTCGCTTCTTTAGCCTTTTGGGTTTAGGTTGTTGTTGGGATCAGCTGCATCGAAGCTCGCTGATGGCAACGTTGGCTGCCGGCTTTGCCAGCTTTGCCAGCTTGTCGCAGGAGATCTCTTGCCTTTCTTGTTTCTTGTGTGTGCTTGAGAGAGACAGGGTGAGAGACAGGGTGAGAGACAGGGTGACAGAGAGAGAGACAGAGAGAGAGACAGAGTGAGAGAGAGGGGTGCCCCGTAGAAGAAGAAGAGGAAGAAGAAGAAGAGGAAGAAGAAGAAGAAGAGGAAGAAGAAGAAGACGAAGAAGAGAGAGCCAGAGAGAGTGTGTGTTGTAGTGTTCGACGGGTGTTCTGTTCAGGTGATAGTTTCATCTCATACCAGCTTCAGTAGCCGCTGCTAGATGGGAGCAGCCTCGGCCTAGTGTGTGGGTCAGGCTTTAGGCTTTAGGGTTTAGGGTTTAGGGTTTAGGGTTTAGGGTTTAGGGTGACGGCACCTTCGCATGCAGGATGAGCAGGAGACGATTCGCCACAAGCAGAAGCAGGCCAGCCGCGCTTAGCTACAGTCAATGCCATTCTGGCCCCTCAACCCTAAACCCTAAACCCTAAACCCTAAACCCTGAACCCTAAACCCTGAGCCCTAAACCCTAAACCCTAAACCCTGTTCCCAAGAAACGCTCAAATCGCCTTGCCTTCCGCAAGGCGCAGCTGAAGAAGAAGGCCAGATGGCCCCCCAACGAAGCTCTGGGGCAGCTCCGGCCCTAAAGCCTCAAACCTAAACCCTAAACCCTAAACCCTAAACCCTAAACCCTAAACCCTAAACCCTAAACCCTAAAGCCTAAACCCTAAACCCTAAGCCCCCTGAGGAGGCGAAGAAGCAGCGAGGCGCGAGCTCGCTGGCGCAGCCGGTGTGCAGGTCCTAGCTCGGCGTAGTTTAGGGTTCAGGGTTTAGGGTTTAGGGTCTAGGATTTAGGGTTTAGGGTTTAGGGTTTAGGATTTAGGGTTTAGGGTTGAAAGTGTTCCGGGCTTCAAAAACCTCAGCCCTTGACCCTGAACTCTTCAAGATTCTCAGTATGGCGTAGGGTTTAGGGTTGAGGATTTGGTTGAGGGATTCGGGTTAAGTCCCACAGGGCTGTTTTCCAAAATTGGGAGGGGGGTTTAGCACTTTTAGACCCCCAAATAGAATAGAATCCCCCTTTAAAGGGACCCGCCCCCCTCCCCGCAACGTTAAAGTCATGATAAGAACAATTCAACAATGATAAGTTTACCTGTGGAAGCAAAACATGTCCCATTCTCCACGCCCTAAGCCCTAAACCGTGAACCCTGAACCCCAAACCCTAAGCCCTAAACCCTAAGCCCTAAACCCTAAAACCTAAACCCTAAACCCTAAACCCTAAACCCAAAACCCTAAACCCTATTCTTGTGCGACAGGACCGGCGAGCCTGCCGAGGAGGAGCAGCAGGAACTCAAGCCCAGGCGCGTGGCTTGCAATGCTTTGGGGGGTTGGGGTTTAGGGATTAGGGTTTAGGGTTTAGGGCTTAGAGCTTAGGGCTTAGGGCTCAGGGCGCAGGAGTTTTTTTTGGCAGGAAGTTGAAGATTCAGTTCGACCACGTTCAGATCAACGTGCTGGGGTTTGGTAGGATTGAGCGTGGAGAGTTTCAGAGGCTCTTGGGCCGTGTTTTGTCGTGCTGGAAGGCTTCCGGACAGAACGCATCTGACATTGGAGGACGGCCTTCAGTTTCTTCTGCTGGGGTTTATGGCTTCGGTTTCAGGGTGCATTTTAGGTCGTAGGGGTTACAGCCGTGAGATGTTGGGGCCCGATCCCCCCTAAACCCAAAACCCTAAACCCTAAACCCTAAACCCTACACCCTACACCCTCAACCCTAAACCCTTAACCCTACACCCTAAACCCTAAACCCTAAACCCTAAACCCCTCTTGCGTTCCTCAGCTCCGCCGAGCTCCGAGACAGGGGCCCGAGGCCCAGACCCCAAGGCCCCAGGTCCTGGAAGATCCGTGGAAGTTAGGGTTTGGGGTTTAGGGTTTAGGGTTTAGGGTTTAGGGTTTAGGGTTTAGGGTTTAGGGTTTAGGGTTTAGGGTTTAGGGTTTAGGGTTTAGGGCATAGGGTTTAGGGTTTAGGGAAATGGGGGCTTACGAAAGTAAGGTACCCCGAATACAGTCCCCAAATAGTAGGATTCCCTTACAATAGCCACCCCAATAGGATACCCCTATATTCGCAAACCCCCAAACGAGACCTGCGACTTGTATGAATTTAGGCCTAAAACTCCCTAGAAAGGAATAGGTTTGCGCGGCAGCGCCCCTATGGCGCGAGATGTGTTAAACCCTCAACCCTTAAACCCTGAAAAACCCCTAAACTCCAAACCCTAGACCCTCAACCCTAAACCCTAACCCTAAACCCTAAACCCTAAACCCTAAACCCTAAACCCTAAACCCTAAACCCTAAACCCTAAACCCTAAATCCTAAACCCTCTTCCCTCCCCAGGAGTACTTTGGAGCATGCCCTGCTGGGGTCTTCAAGCAAGCCGGCTTGAAGGCGTGTGAGGAGAGCCTCGCCCTCCTCCTCAGCGCTTTGGCAGTTAGTTTAGGGTTTAGGGTTCAGGGTTTAGGTTTCAGGGTTTAGGGTTTAGGGTTTAGGGGTAGAGGGTTTAGGGTTTAGGGTTTAGGGGTAGAGCGTTTAGGGGTAGAGGGTTTGGGGTTTAGGGGTAGAGGGTTTAGTTAGGGTTTAGTGGGGCTGGGGGCTAGGGTAGTTTTGGGCTTTGCTGCCTTAATGTTTCAGAGCTTCAGCGCCGGAAACCCAAAATCATGGGATGAAGACTCGTACCCCTAAGGTTGTACCCCTAAAGGTTCCCCTGAAAAAAATATTCCCAATATGGCCCTTATACTACCTCAGGGATCCTCACAAAGGGACTCCAAAACGTAAGGGTACAACCTCAAGAGTCCAAGGTAGAACCCCTATACAAAAGGCCCAGACCATCCCCAGCGCACCCCAAAATCTCTCCGTTCTAGGAAGCCCTCGCCCTTCAACCAACCATTGTCCGGGTCCTAAGCCCTACGGACCCCCTAAACCCTAAACCCCTAAACCCCTAAACCCCTAAACCCCTAAACCCCTAAACCCCTAAACCCCTAAACCCCTAAACCCCTAAACCCCTAAACCCCTAAACCCCTAAACCCCTAAACCCCTAAACCCCTAAACCCCTAAACCCCTAAAAACCCCTAAACCCCTAAACCCCTAAACCCCTAAACCCCTAAACCCCTAAACCCCTAAACCCCTAAACCCCTAAACCCGAAACCCTAAACCCTAAACCGTAAAGCCCGAATGACCCTAAGCCCCTAACCCCAAAGCCCTCCTCGCACTAAGCCTGGCGCACAAAGGCTTGGATTTCGAACAGGCGCAACCGCCTGTGGCCCGTTGGGTCTACTTTTATAACCCGGGTTTGGGGTTCAGGGAAAAGGGTTTGGGTTTAGGGTTTGGGGTTTAAGTTTCTAGGTTTCAGGGTTTAGGGTTTAGGGTCTGGGGTCCTTACCGTTGAGGGTGCAGGAAACGCTCCGGAACTTGACCGGTCCCTCATGTCAGCCTCTCCGATTTAAGGTTTAGGGTTTGGGGTTTAGGCTTTAGGGCCTTTAGGGTAGGGGGTTTGCGCGTTGGGTTTCAATGTTTCGGCGGGTTTGGTGTAAGGTTGTCGTTGTCAAGGTTTGGAAACCCTACACAGGCCGTGCACCATGAAGCGCTAAACGCATTTCCGCCCTGGCACCCCAGAACCGAACCCGAAAGTTCCCAAATACCCCTAAGACTCAGACCCTGAACCCTGAACCCTGAACCCTAAACCCTAAACCCTAAACCCCTCACCCCGTCGCAGGTCGTCGGCCGCTTCGGTGACGGTTCGCCCGTGCGGCTCTCCAGCTTCAACTACTTTCAGCATCTCGGCTCCCAAGAGGGTCTAGGGCTTTTAGGGTTTAGGGTTTAGGGTTTAGGGTTTAGCGGTGTTTTTTGCGGTTCTCAGGGTAGTTCAACTACTTTCAGCATCGCGGCTCCAAGAGGGTTTGAAGGGTGGCTTTTAGGGGCTTTTAGGGTCTGTCTAGGGTGTTTAGGGTATTTCCACTACTTTCAGCATCTCGGCTCTGAGATGGTTTAAAGTTTAGAGGTTTTAGGGTCTTAGGGTGTTTAGGGTTTGCAGAGTCTCTGAGATGTCTCCAGCTAAAGTGACAGGGGCTCCAGAGTTCGGGATGAGGGAACTTTTGAAGTTGTTGGCTAACAGGGCTTGGGGGCACCCTCAACCCTAAACCCTAAACCCTAAACCCTAAACCCTAAACCCTTCTGTAAACCCTAAACCCCAAACCCCAAACCCCAAACCCCAAACCCCAAACCCAAAACCCTAGACCCTAAACCCTAAACCCTAAACCCTAAACACTAGCACGTAGACCCTGCAAGCCAGGAACGGCTCAAGATCGGCTCATTGGTTCATCTGGGCCCCCTTGGATTCCAATATACGTTCCGGACCCTTACTCCTACTTGGAGGTTCATGGTACTGATTAACCAATTATAACTGTACTCATCACCCACTTCTCAGCCCCCCCTAAGATGGATATAAGTACAGTCAGAAGTACAGTTCTAATTGGTTCATAAGTACCATGAACCTCCAAGTGCTGCCCTGGTTAACTCGTATACATAGCTGTACTTATTTAGGATGGTCTTTACTCAACATGCCGAGCCACTAAGCCGACCTTCCCTGAAGCCTGATGTCCTGAACCCCTACTTAAAGGGTCAGTTGACTTAGCAAGTGGGGTCAAAGATAAGGTAGCCATACTTATAACTATTTATAACCCCAATTGAGGTACTTATATCCCTACATACTAAGTACCCATAAACCTCCAAGTAAGGCCCCACCGAAGCCTCAGGTTTGATGGCAGTGACAGCGAGATCTGGGTCCGCAGCCCAGCATCAGAACTTTGTCATAGTGGGGTAACATTTCACATTCTTAAGGGTACTTAAACTCAATAAGGAATAGAAATTACAAATATTACAAACTATTCCAACCATGAACTAGATAATCTCTGGGGCCCAAGTTTGCGTCCTTCCTTTTTTTTGGAGTTCTGTTCAGTAGGAGTTTCAGGGGTCCAGGGATGCCTAGGGGTCTAGGAGTCTAGTGGTTCAGGGCTTTAAGGGTTCTCTAAATTACGGTCCCTTTCTTGGATTCCCTGTCTGGAAAATGGCTTCAACCTTAGGACGACCCGAATGTTGGGAGCTTTCTGGTTGGGGGCCCTGACCCCACACCCAGGACCCCACTTTTCTGGCCCGCCTGGCCTACGAGGGCTTCTTCACCATCACCACTGGCAGGCCCAGGGTTGAGGGTTTAGGGTTTAGGGTTTTAGGGTTTTTACGGTTTTGGGGTTTATAGGGTTTTGGGGTTTTAGGGTTTTAGAGTTTATAAGTTTATAGGGTTTAGGGGGTTTATAGGGTTTAGGCCGGTCAAGCATGTTTGCTCCTGCCGCTGCCATGGCTCTTCTGCGCCATTCCTGCTGAAACAGCCCGCCGAGATCTGCTCAGACCCCACATCTGGGGGTTTCTGAACTTCGGGGTACCTTTATTTGGGTCCTTATTTTAAGGGGATACTATCGTTTGGGTTCTTTTTTGGGGGTCCCAAGTTTTCGTAAACCCCCCATCGAGAGCCTGCAAGCCCAACCCCAGGAGAAGGGAGCGTGAGCCGCTGCCTGAGCTGCAGCCTTACTACGGCGTGCCGCTCGGCCGCCAACCTTCGGAACCTTCGGTTATGGACCCAAAAAGGACATAAGCATAAGCATTTTATAGGGATAATCCCTACCTTTCTTGGGCTTCAGTAGAAGGGGATTTTTGCTTATGTGCTTTTTTGGGGCCCTATTCGGGGGTAGCTCAGCCTGTTAGCTCGATGGAATTCAGGCTTCAAGGCTGAAGAGGTTACAAAAGCTTCGGGGGTTTAGGGGGGTTTGGGGTTCTCAATTTTTCTTCGGATCTCCCACTCCCAGTGCTTTCGCAAGCTCTTTGCCTTGGTTTTTTAGGCTCGACTGGCAGCACTTCAACCAGTCGAAGCCGGTGAGGAAAGCCCTCAGAAGGGTCAGGGCCGACACGCCCCGACGGCGCCTGGCCTCAAATGGGCAGTTCTCTAAGTTGTGGTGTTGTTGTTGGGTTGCCGTGATAACAACGAGACCTGTCGTTCATTTTTCGGGTTGACATTTTAACAATAAAGAGAATTGTGGCCATGATTATCGTAAAGAGAATACTGGCCCTTGTGCGTTTTGGGTTGGCGCGATAATAATCAAGAGCCTTGTGTGTCTGGAGGGTACCCAAAAAAGGTAGTGCAACCGAACGAGGAGTGCTCCCAGGGGGTGGGGTTTTGCCGGAGCGCCCCCTCCCCCACCTTCCCCTTTGCTTTGGCTTTGGGGGTTCGTTGGAGTTTCGGGGTTCGATGGGTCAAAGCTTAGCCTTTTGCTGCTTCTTGGGACAGACCCCTGCTGCGGTCAGCTGGGGCTTTGGGGTTTAGGGTTTAGGGTTTAGGGGTTAGGGTTTAGGGTTTTACCCAAACCCAGGTATTACCTCTACTGCGATCGAGATCTGGAGGCCACGTACAAGCAGCTGGACAGCTACCAGAAGGACTCACCTTGCCGTTTGTTTCTCAGGTGTGGGCCTTCAGAGGCCTCATTGTCGGGTTTCGCGTGGACTTGCTGAGAGCTTAGGGTTGACGTTCTTCAGTGCATCGTTCGGTTGCCGTCCTGACGCTTGCTGTACGCAACATGAACGAGTGTCAGCATGCTGGCAGGCATGCCCAAGAAACCAACCCTAAACCCTAAACCCTAAACCCTGAACCCTGAAACCTGAAAACCCTGGGCCTGCCTGAGCCCTAAGCACCCAGAAGCTCGCGAGGGGCAGCATGGTGAGAACTGGATGACCTGGAAGTACCTCCAAGCCTTTCGCCGTGCAAGTCCCTGCCTCAGGAACCCCAAAATCAGAAACCCTTTGGGGGTTGGGGGGGCTAGGGTTTAGGGTTTAGGGGGCCTAAGTAGGGTTCAGGGTTGAAGGTTTAGGTGTAGAGTACCAAACACCCACACCCTGAACCCTAAACCCTAAACCCTAAACCCTAACCCTACTCCTACCCAAGAACCCCAAACCCTAAACCCTAAACCCTAAACCCTAAACCCTAAACCCTAAACCCTAAACCCTAAACCCTAAACCCTAAACCCTAAACCCGCAAAACATGCACATGAGGCGACGATCCGAAGATCAACTTCCGCCTGCATTCCATCGAGACCTGAATGCAGCCAAGACCCTGGGATCCCAAGGCCCGAAAGCCCCAAAGACCTGAAACCCTAAACTCCGAACCCTAAACCCTAAACCCTAAACCCTAAACCCTAAACCCTAAACCCTAAACCCTAAACCCTAAACCCTAAACCCTAAACCCTAAACCCTAAGCCCTAAAACTCCGAAGGGTTTCAAAGTTTAGGTGTTGGGGGTTTCGGGTTTGAGGTTAGGGTTCCGGGCTTACTTCAGCCATCCCGAGAAACAGGGTTCGAAATGCTTCTCTTTCTTGCGCCTGGTTTCAAGGCTTCCCTGAAACCCCAAGCCCGAAGCCCTAAAACCTAAACCCTAAACCCCAAACCCTCAACTGAACTTCAGCTCCGGGCTTCCTCAAACAAGCGCCAGAGCGCTGAACGCCCCGCAGAAGCCCCCCCGAGCCAAGGGGTTCGGCGCGAAGGGTTCAGGGTTCAGGGTTTAGGGTTAGGGTTTAGGGTTTAGGGTTTAGGGTTTAGGGTTTAGGGTTTAGGGTTTAGGGTTTACGGTTTAGGGTTCAGGGTTTAGCGCCTTGATGTGGGGTTTAGGGCTTCAGGGCTTTAGGGCTTTGGATGTGTAGGGCTTAGGACGTTTTGGGTTTTTGTGGGGGGGGGGGGGGGGTTCGGGTATCTTTTCAGTTCCAAGCCAAGGAGCTCTACGATGGCCCGCTGCCCCAAGCAGGAGCGGCCGCGGTTGGGAACTCAGGTTTTAAGGTTCCAGGGTTTCAGGGTTTCAGGGTTTAGGGTTTAGGGATTAAGTTTAGGATTTAGAGTTTGTTTAGGGTTTAGGGCCCGGGCATTTCGGGGTTGAACCTGAACCATGCTACCCCAAAGGCTCAGGAGAGAGCCCTGAAATCACCTGAAGGGTTTAGGGTTTAGGGTTTCGGGTTTAGGGTTTAAAGCCTCAGCCCCTAAAGCCTTGACATCGCAAGCCGCACACGAACAAACCTCAACCCCTAAACAGCAAAAAGCAACCCCACTTGGAGGTTCAGGGTAACGCATTGCAAGTGTAGTTCTAACCCACATCTAAGCCCCTTAAAGTAGCCTGATGGGGTTATAATTTGGGTTATAAGGACAGTTCTAGTTGGGTTGCTAAGTACCATAAACCTCCAAGTACACTCCCGTGAGCTGAGCCAGCTTTGTTGGAGACCAGGCGGTTCCATGCACGGAACAGAGACCTAGAGACATCTGGGTTTGGGTTCAGGGTTTAGGGTTGAGGGTTTAGGGTTTAGGGGCCAGGGTTTAGGGTTGAGGGTTCAGGGTTCATGGTTCAGGGTTGAGGGTGCTCAATCCGGAGATCCTAAGCCGATTTGCGTTGCTCGGCCGTCATCTGTAGGCAGCAACTTTCAAGACAAGTGCAGGGCCCTTGGTTGTGGTTACCTCAGACCCTAAACCCTAAGCCCCTAAGCCCCTACACTCTAAACCCAAACTCCCCAAGGCAGATCGGCCCAACTTGATTGCCGGTGAGATTGGGCGCCGGCCATAGGGGCGGGGGGGTTCGGGGTTCCGGTTTATTCCTTCAAAGGACCCAGATTCAGACAAGCCACCGAGGGTTCTGCACCAGTGTTCCTGTTGGCCTTGCCTCGTGGCCTCTTCCCTAAACCCAGAACCCTAAACCCTAAACCCTAAACCCTCAACCCTAAACCCTAAACCCTAAACCCTAATCTTAGCGGAATTCGTGCTCCGAGCTCTGCTGAGGTACTCCATTGGCAAGATCTACACGAGCCTGTCTGGATTCAGCACTCGAAATGCCGATGGCCTGGGATGGATGCTGGAGCTGGAACAAAGGTTCGGGTTTAGGGTTTAGGGTTTGGGGTTTGGGGTTTGGGGTTTGGGGTTTAGGGTTTAGGGTTTAGGGTTTAGGGTTTAGGGTTTAGGGTTTGGCGCCGGGTCGAGGGCCTGGCAAGAGAGACACAGCCCCTCTTTGCAGGCGCAGTCTCTTCCTCAAGTCGGTGGCGCATGCTTCAACCCTAAACCCTAAACCCTAAACCCTAAACCCTAAACCCTAAACCCTAAACCCTAAACCCTAAACCCTAAACCCTAAACCCTAAACCCTAAACCCCCAAGTTTCGTCAGCTTTGCCAGCTGCCCAGGATACAGCTGGCGTGCCTGGGCAAATGGCTGGAGGAGAAGAAGTACGCCTTCTGGAGCCGGGCCCAGTTGCTTCCATGTTTGCAGGGGCAAAAGCACTTCTCCAAATCATTGCCATGCGCCGTGATCCGGTCTCCACAGCAGACAAACCCTCCCGAACGAAGCAACTTCGGAGAGAATTGCGTCCAAGGAGTTTGGGGCACTGCTACAGCCCGCACATGGCACCTGGGAGGGTCTTGGGACGGGGGCTTGAGGGGCTTGAGGGGCTGGAGGGGACTGACGGGACTGAGGGGTTTAGGGTTTAGGGTTTCGGGTTTAGGGTTAGGGTTTCGGGCTTAGGGTTTCGGGTTTAGGGTTTAGGGTTAGGGTTTCGGGCTTAGGGTTTCGGGTTTAGGGTTTAGGGTTTCGGGCTCAGGGGTTAGGTTTTGGGCTGACTTGGGTCGCGTGAACCAGCATGCAGTAACCCTAAACCCTAAACCCTAAACCCTAAACCCTAAACCCTAAACCCTAAACCCTAAACCCTAAACCCTAAACCCTAAACCCTAAACCCTAAACCCTAAACCCCAAACCCTAAACCCTGAACCCCAAACCCTAAGCCCTAAACCCTAAACCCTCAACCCTAAGCCCTTGCTGTCTCTGGGCGGAGGAGTACAAGAGGCAACTGGGACACCGGATCTACACCAGGGAGGAGTTCCTCCAGAGGCTCAAGCGCGAACGAGGCGGCGGGATCACCTCCCGAACATCCCCCCCAGCCCGCAAGGGAGGGTTTAGGGTTTAGGGTTTCGGGTTTAGGGTTTAGGGTTTAGGGTTTAGGGTTTGGGGTTTAGGGTTTAGGGTTTAGGGTTTGGGCTTTAGGGTTTGGGGTTTAGGGCTAACCCACAAGGAGCTTTCCGATGTTCGCAAGACGAGCTCTCACACCAGCTCAGCAAGGGCGAGGAGCGCAGAATCGACGGGCCTTCTTGCCGGTTCCTGCTTGGCTTTAGTTTGGGGTTTAGGGTTTAGGGTCTAGGGTTTAGGGGTCTCCCATTGGGGTTGGATCCTACTATTGGAGGTCTATTGTGGGATTCCCTTCTTGTCACAAACTCCCATTCGGGCATTTCCCCAAACAGGGGTACCCCCAATCCTCTAATCCTTATGATAGGAACCCCCAAAAAGGGTACCCTAGTCTCGAAGCCCACCACTTCGAGCTTTAGCCTGAGGGTTTTGGCAGGTTTCAGATATCCTGCCTTGTGTTGAGGGCTTTAGGGTTGTACTGTAGGGTTCAGAACCCTAAGCCTCCTAACGAGTGGCGCTGTGCCTGCAACTCTGCTAAGATCTTGTGCTTGTCAAAAGTCAAAATAAGGTTGTCCCCCTCCACGGAGCTATGAAGAGGCATCCCCAAGCCATAGCCGCTAAACCCCTGACCTACCCAAGCGGACGAGGAGTTTGATGTCGACGCTGTGCTGGCAGGCCAAGTACCAACGCGGTCTCTTCAGGTTGTTGCCTGTCGTCTTGAGCCCAACACTCTAAACGGGTTTAGGGTTCAGGGTTAAGGGGTTAGGGCTTGATTCACAGGTTGGTCGTCTAAGCTGCAAGACTACTGGAACATAGAGACACAAAGTTCCGACCCATAAAGCCTTTGATCCAGCCCCTGAATTCCTGCAGGCCTATGGGCTCCAAAGGACACAGCGAGTGCCCTTGGAAGTGACTGAGCCAGCGCCTGCCAGCAGCCCGCGCTGTACAGCTGCGCGCCTCAGCACTCGGCGGGATTTTTGCCCCCTGCGCCTGTCGCACGCCAGCCGGACGTCCTAAGGTCTAGGCTTTCGTGAGGGCAGGCTTTCTGGTGCTGTCCAGCCCCTCAGCACCCTAAACCCGGATCGCAAGATTCGCAAGATCTCGTCAACATCACCTTGGCCAGACCATCCATATGAGCTGCAAACAAAAAGCCGAAGCCCTAAACCCTAAACCCTAAACCCCAAAACCTACACCCTAAACCCTAAACCCCAAACCCCAAACCCTCAACCCTAAACCCTACCTTCTAGCCTCTGCAAACATGTTCCTGCAGGGCCCTTGGCTTCCCAAGTCCGAACTCTGCCAAAGCTGTACAGTGGGTGCGGAGAAAGCAAAAGGGGCCGCTCTGCCGCCCCGAGCCCTAAAGCCTAAGCCTGGTCCTTGGTTTTAGGGTTTAGGGTTTAGGGTTTCGGCTAGGTGCCCGTCTTCCCAGTCATGTCGTCCGCAGAGCGATGGCATCTTGCTACAGGAGTCGCCGCGACTGCTCTGCGCATGTTTCTGAAGCTTCCCCAGGGACCTCCCCGCACCACCTAAACCCCAAACCCTAAACCCTAAACCCTAAACCCGAAACCCTAAACCCTAAACCCTAATCCCTTCAGCCCTCGAGCCCGGACCAGGTCCAGGCAGTTCCCGGCAAGCTGAAGCAAGGCTACGGGGACGCAGTCTGCCAAGTTCTGCACACCTTGTTCAAGGAGGCGCCCCCGGTTCTTCAAGGGTCTTCCACTGGCGTGGAAAATCCCTCGAAGACTCAAACCCGAACCCTCAAAGACCTTCGTGGTGAGGGCTTTCGGGCTTTTAGGGTTGTTGTTGCTCTGCAGAGTTGACCCAGCCTTCACGGCACTTAAACCCTAAATTCGGAGCTTAGTGTCTCTAGTGACTCTAGTGCCTTGGGAAGCTATTCTGGCGGTTTCGGCCTACACCATCAACTACATACAGTAGGGTTGGGAGATTTTGGGGTTCAACGCTGAAGCCACTCAATCCGTAGTTTGGGGGTCTGCGGGTTTAAGGTTCAGGGTAACCCCCACCCCAATCTAATTCGAAGCTCTTGGAGGGTTCAAGTTCAGCCCTAAACCCTAAACCCTAAACCCTAAGCCCTAAACCCCAAACCCTAAACCCCAAACCCCAAACCCTAAGTAGGTTTCAGGGAGGGGTCCCCTGAACCCTACGCCCTCCCCGGCTCCCTAAGCCCAAAACCCCAAAGCTTGAACCCACAACACCTGTAAACCCTCGACTTTAGCCTCTGCAACTCAAACCCTGCACCCCGAAGTGAACCCAAAACTTGATCGTCAACCCGCAAACCCCTCCCCAAACACCCCCAACCCCCCCCCCCCCCACCCCCCCCCCCACCCCCCCCCCACCCCCCCCCCCCCACCCCACACCCCCCCCACCCCCCCCCCCCCACCCCACCCCCCCACCCCCCCCCCACCCCCCCCCCCCCCCCCCCCACCCCCCCCCCCACCCCCCCCCCCCACCCCACCCCCCCCCCCCAACCCCCCCCCCCCCCCACCCCCCCCCCCCCCCGTCTTCCGGGAGAATAGAAACCCTGTAAACCCTTTAAACCCTGTAAGACCGATAAATCCTAGAAACCCTATAAGCCCTGTAAACCCTGCCAAACCCCATAAACCCTATGAACCCCATAAACTCTACAAACTTTAGCCCTATAAACCCTTTTCACCCTGGAAATATAAACCCTAGAAATATTCACCCTAGAATTACAACCCCTGGAAATATACACCCTAGAAATATAGACCCTAGAAATATGAACTCTGGGAACCCTTACAAACCCTATCAACCCTATTCACCCTTATTAACCCTATGAACCCTTATTAACCTATTAGTAACCCTTTCTAACTCTATTACCCCTTGTTAACCCTTATTAACCCTTATGAACCCTTATGAACCCTTGTGAACCCTTATTAACCCTTACTAACTCTATTAACCCTTAACCCATACTAACTCTGCTAACCCTTATCAACCCTTATGAACCCCTATTAGCCCTATTACCCTTACTAACTCTATTAACCCTTATCAACACCTATTAACCCCCATTAGCGCTTACTAACTCTACTAACCCTTATTGCCCCTCATGAACCCTTAATGCCCTACAAACCCCCTTATTACCCCTTATGAACCTCTATTACCCTGAAAACCTTACAAGCCCTCTAAACCCTGCAAGCCCTGTAAACACTATTAACCTTACAAACCCTTATTAGCCCTTATTGACCTTCTTATTAACCCTTATTAGGCCTTATGAACCCTAAACTCTAAACCCTAAACCTAGGAACCCAAGGAACCTTATTCACCCTATAAGCCCTCTAAACCCTTCCGAGGTGCTTCGGCGTTTAAACTTCGAGTTCCTGGCTCCGAGCTATCCTGATGAGGCCCCCCCGAGTTACGGAGAGGAGGATCTCGGATGTAAACCCTAAACCCTAAACCCTAAACCCTAAACCCTAAGCCCTAAACCCTAAACCCTAAACCCTAAACCCTAAGCCCCAAGCCCCAAGCCCTAAACCCTAAACCCTAAACTCTAAACCCTAAACCCTAAACCATAAACCCTAAACCCTAAACCCTAAGCCCTAAACCCTAAGCTTCCCAAACTTTGAGGGGTCTAGCGCTAGACGGCTTGGGCTGCAGCATCAAGAGGGCGTTCAGTTATTGAGGTTTCGGGTTTAGGGTTTAGGGTTTGGGGTTTAGGGTTTAGGGTTTGGGGTTTAGGGTTTACTGTTCAGGGTATGGGGTTTAGGGTTTAGGGTTTGGGGTTTAGGGTTTAGGGCGTTTCGCAGGGCGTGACAGGGTTTGACTGGGGGTGTCGAGTCTGGGGATTCAAAGCCCGCAGCACCCCAACAAAAGCCCAAAGTTTGGGTTTTGGAGTTTAGCCCTAAACCCTAAACCCTAAAACCTAAACCCTAAACTCTAAACCCTAAACCCTAAATCCTAAACCCTAAGAGTCCTTGGGTTGGGGCTGAGTTTTTGGGGTTGGATTGTCGGTGCACCGCAGCCATGAAGTTTGGGGTTTCTCACTCAGAGCACGTATGGAGGGGGGGGGGGGGGGGGGGGGGGGGTACTTTCTCCATATAAAGCCTCTTAGCCTCTTATGTGCCCTCTCTATGTGTCTTATAAGCTACCGCTTTCGGGTTTAGGGTTTTACTAGGTTTACTAGTAGGGTTTTTGCTTTTAAGGGTTTATAAGGCTGTCAGGTTTAAGGTTTTTAGGGTTTGGGGTTTATAGCTTGGGGTTTATAGGGTTGAGGGTTTACGGTTTAGGGTTTCGCGTGCGAGTCTGGATCCCATGCAAGGGCCTGGCCGACGAAGCGGACGTGGACAGTGATGCAGAGATCCACTCCGTCGGCGAGGAACCCCTCCATGCCTATTACTGTAGCCTTGAAGCTTAAGCCAAACCCCGGACCCCATACCCCAAGCCCCAAACCCAAACCCAAAACGCAGGACGAAATGCCAGGAGATGGCGAGGAGGATGACCTCATGTATCAGGCGCCGCTTCCTTGCTGCAGGGTTCAGGACCCCGAAAAAGACAGCCCAAGGCCGAAGCACGCACCCCACATAGTATCTTTTTGGGTTTAGGGCTTAGGGTGAAAGCAATAGTCCGTTTGTCCATACTTTTGAGGGCAATCAACTGGTCCTAAACCTGAGAACGCTTGACTCCAAACCTTAGCTTACCTCCTAAACCCTAAGCCCCGAAACCCTAAACCCTAAACCCAAAACCCAACACCCTAAACACGGAACCCTGAACACCAAGCCCTAAGCCCCTGCAGGAGGATGCCCCAAAGCCGCCGCCGGAGGAGGAGCACGAGCACCAGGTGAGGATTAGAGGGTGAGGGTTTGGGGTTTAGGGTTTAGGGTTTAGGTTTTAGGGTTTCTAGGTGTGCAAATGGTGTGCAACAAAAGCTTGGTGGGTGCTTAAGGGGCTCAGCCCCAATGAATCAGATCCCCCTACCAAATGGCCGAAACCCTTAAGCCCCTCCTAAGCCCGCTTGAAGCCCTGCAAAGCTAGAAAACCCTAAGCCCTAAGCCCTAAACCCCAAACCCCAAGCCCTAAACCCTAAGAACTACACCCCAAACCCTAAACCCTAAACCCTAAACCCGAAACCTCAAACCCCAAACCCTAAGCCCCTACAAACCTGCCCAGGTGCTCCAGGCCAACGTGGACCCAAAAGAGTGGCTCCTGGAGGCAGGGCTCCAGCGAAGGGACGCTTTTCGTCGGAGCAAAGCACGTTTTAGGGTTTAGGGTTTAGGGTTTCGGGTTTAGGGTTTAGGGTTTTAGGGTTTAGGGTTTAGGGTTTCGGGTTTAGGGTTTAGGGTTTCGGGTTTAGGGTTTTAGGGTTTTAGGGTTTAGGGTTTCGGGTTTAGGGTTTAGGGTTTAGGGCTAGCGACTCTTGGGTTCTCAAGGGAGGGGGGTTCATGCGGGGTAGCTACCTAGGGAACCTTGGGGAGGATTAGGGAGTCGTTGTGCGTACTAGGGAACCTTGGGTTGCATGTCCCCATTGAACCCTAAACCCTAAACCCTAAACCCTAAACCCTAAACCCTAAACCCTAAACCCTAAACCCTAAACCCTAAACCCTAAACCCTTAAGAACCCTGTAAAACTCGGGCCGAGCAGGAGGGGTTTTAGGGTTCAGGGTTCTAGTGCCCATACTTGACCTGTTGTCGTTTGGGACAAGCTGAGCCTAAACCCGAAACCCCAAACCCTAAACCCTAAACCCTAAACCCTAAACCCTAAACCCGAAACCCTAAACCCGAAACCCTAAACCCTACACACCCCACGCCCGAGAACCCCGAAGTCTGGAGGTGGAGCGGGTCTCGGCCAAGCTAAAAGTCACCATGCCCAACGACTCCAAAGAATGGAGGTGGGAAAGCCCGCAGGGCTTGGGTTTAGGGTTTTGGGTTTTGGGTTTAGGGTTTAGGGTTTAGGGTGTCGGTTTCGGGTTTAGGGATTAGGGTTTAGGGTTCGGGGTTCGGGGTTTAGGGTTTGGGGTTTGGGGTTTAGGGTTTACGGTGTGGGCTCTTCAGGCCTTTCCCGCCGCACTGGATTCCGGCCTTTCCCCTGCTGATGTGAAAAGAAGAATAGGGGTTAGGGTCAGGGTTTAGGGTTTAGGGTTTAGGCTCAAAGGTTTAGGGTGGGAGCATACCCTGAGCCCCCCAAACGCTAAACCGAAACCTTAAAACCCTAGACCCTAAACCCTAAACCCTAAACCCTAAACCCGAAACCCTGAACCCTAAACCCTAAACCCTAAACCCTACCCCCTACTCGGCACCATTTCGTCATGCTATCGGGCCCTCTTTCGGCACATACAGTTTTTTGGGGGGTCAGGGTCTTCTTGGGCTACCCCCAAAGCCTACTTGAACCCTAAACCCTGAGCCCTAAACTCTAAACCCTAAACCCTAAACCCTAAACCCTAAACCCTAAACCCTAAACCCTAAACCCTAAACCCCAAGTCTGAAACTCCCAGCCCTAAGCTTGAGTTAAGTCCGTAAGCCACAGCTAAGTGCAGGACGCACCTTCAGCAGACGAAGGGCTACAAACAGGCCCGGATTTTTTCCTGCGCAGGAAGTGAAAGGGTTTAGGGGGCCTAAACGTATGATGCCAACTCATATCTGGCCGCAGCGCCCCCCCCCCCCCCCCCCCCCTTGAAGTGGGGGGTTCGCATTTAAGGTCTTAGGGTTGAGGGGTTTGGGGTTAAGGGTTTTAGGTGGATGATTTTTTTCTAGGGTTGAGGGCTTCGGGCTTCAGCTTTTAGGGTACAGGGTATGCATGAGAGTCTTGGTTTTAGGGTGGGGGGTGGGTGGGGGGGACACATGACGCGACAGAAGCATATGTAGGTAGAGCACCCCAAAACGGGCCACAACCCTAAACCCTAAATCCTAGACCCTAAACCCTATGGACAACGAAGATCCTTGAGACAGTCCCATCTTACTGGGAGGTCATTGAGACGCAGTTTCCTTCTTCCAAGGCCGCGCGCCCAGACAACGTTTCGCAGGGGCTCGTGTTGTTTAGGGCTTAGGGTTTAAGGGTTTAGGGTGTAGGGTTTAGGGTTTAGGGCCGCAGCATGCCGTGCAAAGAGCGCCCTCGCTGTGGTTATCTGCCTCAGGGATGTCTGTCCTTGCAGAGGCAGAGGCTCAAGCAGGACCTTCAACGGAGGCAGGACCGAGAACAATGAGACGGCCAAGTACTTTCAAGGACCCTAAACCCTAAACCCTAAACCCTAAACCCTAAACCCTAAACCCTAAACCCTAAACCCTAAACCCTAAACCCTAAACCCTAAACCCTAAACCCTAAACGGATCAGGGATTTAGTAGCAGATTCTGAGGGAGCCGGACGCATGGCCTCGGAGCTATCGGGATGTGCCGTGTGCGGAGAGCCTGGTCGCAAGCGATGCGGGCGATGCAGGGATGAAGGGTTTAGGGTTTAGGGTTTAGGGTTTAGGGTTTAGGTTTAGGTTTAGGGTTTAGGGTTTAGGGTTTAGGGTTTAGGGGAGTCTTATTGTAGCCAAGCATGCCAGCGGGCGGCTTGGCCACTGCACAAGAGCTTCTGTGGCAAGGTTCACCTTGCAACACATGAGAGCAAGGGACGCGTGCTTGTGGCATGCCGAGACTTTGGGCCGGGGGAAATAATCTTTCAAGAGCCTTCCTTTGTGTTTTCCGTCCATGGTGATGTCAAGCACGCTCGTGATCAGAAGTTATGCATCGGCTGCGCCCGGCCTGTCTTCAGCCCATATGGTGGCGGGAAGGACGTGCACAAGCTCACGTGCCAGTGCAAGTTCAAGTTTTGTTCCGAGGATTGTCCAGGCAGGCGCAGCGGCCTCCACGACGCTGAGTGCAAGGTGTTGCGGAAGGCGCCTTGGCCAGTTGAACCCTGGAAGATCATGTTTTGCTGCCGCGCGCTGCAGATGCAGAAGCATCCCCAGGCATGCAGGCAGTGGAAGTCGTTCATGAAGCATGGCGACCTGGGTGTGGATGACATGATGGCTTTTCCGACCTCCGCAGTTGTCGACGCATTTCAAGGTACCGTGTCCAGCGAGGATGTGCAGGCTGTCCTTCAGGTCAATGCAACGAACTCATGGGAACTGGTGCCGAACTTTCCGATGGACGCAGCTGTCCGGTATGGCTTTGACGTCGCCAAGTGGCCTGTGTGCTATGTGTCAGTCCAGGGCCTAGCAACATTCTTGGGGCCGATGCTTAGCAAGGTCGAGCACAGCTGCGCCCCCAATGCCCATCCCACGGCATGGTTTTCAAGCACCGGAGTGCCTCAGTTGATTTGCCGAGCGGCAACTAGGATAAGAGGAGGAGAGCCAATCTCCATTTCCTACATGAACCATGCCTGCCTCGTAGAAGCAAGCTTTCACCGTGTTCCTCGCATGCTGAAGACGAAGAAGTTCACATGTACGTGTCAACGGTGTTTGGACGTGACAGATGGCGGAGCCTTCACGGGCTCTCTCAAGTGCTCTTACTGCAATCAGGGCTATACAGTGCCTCAGGCTCAAAAACTCGAAGCCAGAGAGACAGAGTGGATGTGCAACTCATGTTGCAAGCCTGATCGCAGCGAAGGGATCAACACCCGAGTGTTTCAGGAGCATGAGGCCGCCATGAGAAGTGTCACTTCGGCGATGCCACTTGCCGCACGGAGGCAGGTGCATGCACAGCTACAAAGCATGCTTCAGCGCCATCAGTCCAGGTTGCACGGATCTCACTATGTCGTGTACAACATCAACCACTCCATCTCAGTCATGTTCGGTCTCATCTCTCAGCCCCTACTGCCTGAAGATGGAAGAGCCCTGTATGCGGCATCCATGGCCAATGCGCAGTTGCTGATGAAGCTAATCGGCGGCTCCTCCGAGGAACTGGCCATGCTTTACTTCCACGCAGCACGGGGCCTTGCAAGTCAGTCTACACAAAAGGAGGAGAGGCCCTGGCAGGCTCATTTCAACAGAGTGGCTGACATGCTGTCGCTGGCCGTGGATCATTATGTAGCAACCCTTGGTGAGGAACATGATCTCACAGACACCGCGAAGGCCTTTCGCAAATTTTGCAAGGAGTTCGTTGACATTGGGCCAGATCTGGTCAAGGGGATGGGCCAGCATCCAGACACGGCGTTTCATATCTTTCTCGGGCAAGAGCTCGCAGACTATATGATTTATGGAAGCTGAAGAGCATGTAGGCTTGAAAAAGGCGCGCGCGCAAGCAACTGCAGGTTGGCCTCAGGGTTTGGGGTTTAGGATGCATATGGATGTATCAATCTTGTCCTCCCATCTTTTGAGAGAGGTTCCACTGACAAAAAGACTCTGAGGTACGCTTTGACCCTGCCTTCGGAGCATGTCTAAGCCCGAAGCCCTAAACCCACAACCCTGGTAGCAAGCGTCCGCATCATGAGGGCTCCACCAGGTGGGGGGGGTTTAGGGTTTAGGGGGGTTTGGGGTTTAGGGTTTAGGGTTTAGGGGTTTAGGGAAAAGCCCATGGTGCCCTCCGACCTGTCAGCCAACTGCTGGAGTCCAGACAGCACCCAGGCAGCGGCCAGCCAAGACACTAGGCCAGGCCCTTGGTAGATTTTCATACTTTCCCTTCGTTTTGGGGTTTCAGAGGGTCATCTTCAGGACTATTTTTCCAGAGGGTTTTAAGTTCACATCTTCCCTTTCTTGGGGTTCAGAGGGATCATCTTGGGGAGTCTGTTTCAGAGGGTTTTAAAGAGGCCACCCGAGGACATGGTGGAACCCTGGATGCACGGACTCCTCCCACTTCCCTGCGCCTGGTTGGGTGGGCCGATGTCGCTGGAGATCTTCCGATTCCTGCCCGTGGTCGAGTTCTGCACCTGCCGCGCGGTCTCCTCGACCTTCGTGGAGCCGAAGGACTTGTTGTCGCATCTGCTGGAGGTTGCAGACTTGGCCAGGCCGCACGCGCTCATGGCGTACGATGCCTGGTCGTTTCAGAGGCTCCGGCTCCGAGGCTGCGTGTTGCCCACGGGTGGCTTTGACCATCTGCTGAACCTGCACCTGGATGAGGGCATGCTCGAGCTCCGGGACTCTGTTCGGTGTCTTCTCTGCCTGGGAGAGATGTTTTTCGAACCCGCGCCCCTGCGCATCTTGGTCATAGTTGGGTAACATCTTTACATTGTAAGGGTACTTAAACCCAATAAGGAATAAACAAGCTAAATTTTTACTATCACCCCAGCCACGAACTAGGCATGCATGGCATGATCCTGAACCTTGTCAAGCTCGCGCATGGGCCTTGCCATCCAGACGCGGGGTGGAACCGCAGCATCAGCTACGTGGCGCTCAGTTCTCTGCAGCATCTCATGGTGACGGATCCAGGCTTCCGAAACTGGCTGGCGGGCCAGATGACCTTGGAGTTTGAGATGCCGTGTGATGGGAGCAGGCCAAGCTTCATAGAGAGGGCGGTGTGCGAAGATGAGGTGGAGCTCTGGATGCATGGACTTCTGGCCGAGTCTTGTTGCCCTGAGTTCGATGAGAGTTGTGCTGTCCTGCACCTTGTGCGCGCGGAGGCGACGACCCTAATCCCTCAACCCTTACCCTAAACCCTAAACCCTAAACACTAACTAGACCCTAAATCCAAAACCCTAAACCCTAAACCCTAAACCCTAAACACCCGCTAGTGCAGGAGCTGTCCCCGAATTCGGAGAAGGTTGGCAGGCAACTTGGGCCGGATTCCAACTCGAGTCTTTGGGACGGGCTGTTCAGCACACTCTTCTGGTGGTACCCATATCCCCCTTGGGAACTATTTTCTATTTTTGTTTATATAAAACCCAAGAGGATATAAAACATACTATTTTTATCAAGGCTCTAAGAAGAGCACAGGTACCGGGAGCCCGGCTCGAGGAGACCTGCCTCACACGTCTCCTGGGTGCGGTTGGGTCGGCAGATGACGTTGGAGATCTTCCGATTCCTGCCCGCGGTCGAGTACTGCACCTGCCGCGCGGTCTCCTCGACCTTCGTGGAGCCGAAGGGCTTGCAGTCGCATCTGCTGGAGGTTGCAGACTTATCCAGGGAAGAGGCGGTCTTGGCGTATGCATCGTGGGCAAACAGCGTGCGCCCGGCGTGGTGCAACGACGGCATCCGCCGGTACTTGCTTGAATCTCTGAACCTCCGCCTTGACGGGACGATGCTCGAGCGCCGGGACTGCATGCGCTGCCTCCTGTGCTTGGGTGAGTTCTTTTTTGAACATGCCCCTCTGGGCATGCACCGCATGATCTTGAGCCTGGTGGAGCTCACGGTCTTCAATCCCTGCCACAACTTCCGCTACCTAACTGAACCAATGGCAGTGGCTGCTCTGCACGAGATCATGGTAACGAATGCAGGGTTCCAGAAGTGGTTGACAGCACAGTTGACATCTTAGAATAGAGAAAATATATGCAAAATGACATAATATCGTCATTGTCATCATCATCATCATCATCATCATCATCATCATCATCATCATCATCATCATCATCGCCATCATCATCGCCATCATCATCATCATCACCATCATCCTCATCATCGATAAATAAGTCAATTAAGTAAATCAAAAAACAAATACATAAGTACATAAATAGATGAGTTAGAAAACAAAGAAGGTATAGAAAAGTAAGTATTTATTTAGGTTTTTACATTTGTATATATAAGTATTTAAGTCCAGAGAATACTGTGTAATGGGGTTATCAAAGCCTTGTTCTCACAATGCACTTCGCATGAGAATGCGATCTGCACCAGATCATGGCCGGGAGAGGTCAGAGAGGAGCGCCGCTCGCGCGGGCCTGGGCTCTGATGGAAAAGTGCAGGGTTTAGGGTTGAGGGTTTAGGGTTTAGGGTTTAAGGTTTAGGGTTTAGGGTTCAGGGTTTAGGGTTCAGGGTTTAGGGTTTAGAGTATCGGGTTTAAGGATACGAGCCACATGAGCCACGGGTATGATAGCAAGAAGCTGTCGGCCATCTTATAAGGGAAGCCCCGATGGCCTAGAAGAGTGGTCATCACCATCCTTAAAGGGATACCTACATACATATAATGATAATAACGATAATAATAATAGTCGTAAAAATAGTAAAAATAGCAGAAATCATCATATTCTAGTAGTAATGATAATACTTCATAATAATAAAAGTAATAGTAATAAGAGCAAGAAGTATAAACATATATATATATATATATATATAGGCGAAAACCAAGCACACTTGAAGGACGAGTATGTCACGTGGCGAGAATCATGATGAACGGGCTTCGGGTGTCGTCTCACTACTGCCTTAACACACGCGTCGTTCAAGAATGACATAGGCGCAAGCCCTAAACCCCAATCCTAAACTCTAATCCTAGACCCTAAACCCTAATCCTAAACCCTAAACCCTAATCCTAAGCCCTCGGCTAAAGCACGGAAGCCCGGAAGAGCCTCTTCAGATTGACGAAAGTCATTGGGGTTTAAGCCCAAGAGCCGCCTCGAAACATCCCCCCCCCCCCCCCCCCCTCCCCCCCCCCCCCCTCAAAAAGAAAAGACCCAAAAGCCCCCAGCCCCCGAACTAACACCCTAAAGCCTAAACCCTCAAACCCAAACCGCACACTCTAAAACCCAAACCCCAGCCCCCCAAACCCTAAACCTTAAAGCCTAAACCCCAAACCCGAAACCCTAAACCCCAAACCCCAAACCCGAAACCCCAAACCCCAACCCGCAAACCCTAAACCCCAAACCCCAAGCCCCAAACTCCAAACCCTAAACCCAAACCCTAAACCCTAAACCCCGAGGTTCAACCCTAAACCCTAAACCCTAAACCCTAAACCCTAAACCCTAAACCCTAAACCCTAAACCCTAAACCCTAAACCCTGAGGTTCAGCTGGACAAGCTCACGGCGCAGCTTAGTCAGGCCATGGAGAGGATCAAGTCCAAGGAGGTGGGCGAGGGGAGGGGGCTGGGGTCAGGGTTTAGGGTTTAGGGTTTAGGGTTTAGGGTTTAGGGTTTAGGGTTTAGGGTTTAGGGTTTAGGGTTTAGGGTTTAGGGCTTAGTGTTTCGGGCTTGCGGTCTAGGATCTAGGGCGTTCTGAGAGGTTTTGTTGCTTGAGGTTTGGGTGGGTGTGCAAACTCTAAGCCCTGAACCTGTTCAGGGCTTAGGGTTTAGGGTTTAGGGCTTAGGGTTTAGGGTAGTTTAGGACTTTAGGGTTCAGGGCGCGGGCGCTCAGGGTCGGCTTTTAGGGATTTGTAGGCAGTGTGTTTAGGGCTTAGTGCCTCAGGCTTTGCTTGCCGTTGGTTAGTAGGGAATGGGGGAATGAGGTACCCTGTACAATCCCTTAAGGGGTATATTTAGGGGGATAAAGGGTCCCTACTAACCAACAGTGAGTTTAGGCCCTAAACCTTGACAGGAACCCCAGGATCTCAACCACCGAGTTTTTTTCCCGATGCAGCCCGAAAGCTGAAACTCCAAAGTCTAGTTAAGCCCGAAACCCGGAAACTCCGGGAAGCCCTGAAAACCAGGAAGCCCACGGTTTAGGGTTTAGGGTTTAGGGTTTTGGGTTCAGGGTTTAGCACTCCCTGTACCCTAAACTGGAGGCTTTCATCAACACCCAGTTCGACCACCGTGCGCTGGATTACAGACAACAGCAGGAGGAGTTGCAGCAGGCCGCCGCATGCGGTCTTTTGCTGCTATGTCGACTGAGTTGGGGATTGGGTTTGGTGGGTTGCTTAACCCTGAATCCTAAACCCTAAACCCTAAACCCCAAACCCCAAACCCTAAACCCTAAACCGGTTCAGGGTTAGTTGCAGGGTTCAGGGGGCCACAAGAGACTCCTCCCAACCGCAGGTGCAGCAGCAGTACACCGAGCTGAACGAAGTGGTGCACCCGGCCTCTGTTTGGCCCACCTTCGGTGGAGGGAGGGGGGGGTTTAGGGTTTAGGGTTTAGGGTTTAGGGTTCAGGGGTTTAGGGACCTGAACTCGACTCGTGCGTGGGGTGCTTGGTGTGGCAGGTGATGAACTTGCAGATTGAGCTGAAGAATGTCGGCGAGGAGCTCGACCTTGTCAAGAACGAGATGGATGCCATCGCCCCAGGTTGCGAGAGCAGTGGAGGTTTTAGGAGTTTAGGGTGTCGGGCAGCTAGGACCCCTGCATAGCTCTTGTGACTCATGGCCTTTTGCGTGAAGTGGTCCCCCCCTAAGAAACGAACCCTAAACCCTATACCCTAAACCCTAAACCCTAAACCCCAAACCCCTAAACCCGAACCCGAAACCCTAAACCCGACCCTAAACCCAAAACCCCGAACCCGAAACCCTTGACTTGAGAGCAAAGGCCACCTGAAGCGTGTCCGCCACCTCCCAAGCTCAGGAGAAGTCATCTGCAGCCACAGATACGACCCCAATCGTCAAGATGAAGGACGGGCCACCGGCAGAGTTCTGAGGGGTTTAGGGTTTAGGGTTTAGGGTTTAGGGTGGAGGGGTTGAGGGTTCAGGGTGGAGGGGTTAGGGTTGAGGGTTTAGAGTTTGGGTTTAGAGCTTTTTCGTGTTTACTTTGTCATAGTTGGGTAACATTTCACATTTTTCAGGGTACTTAAACCCAATAAGGAATGCACATTTAAGAGTTTTTAATGCTGTCCCAACCATTAACTATAGTTTAGTTCTTTGAGGGATCGCCGCCGGAATCACCTTCCCGCCGGCAGGACGCCTTCAAGAGATTGCGGGCTGACACTCGGCAGCTGGAGGCTGCTTTGCTCGACATCCTGAAATGCAGGGTTTGGGGTTTGGGGTTTGGGGTTTAGGGTTTGGGGTTTAGGGTTTAGGGTTTGGGGTTTGGGGTTTAGGTTTGGGGTTTAAGGTTTGGGTTTCGGGTTTGGGTTTCGGGTTTAGGGAGAGTGAAGTCTTCTGCTACTGCCTCGTCATAGGGGTTGGCTGCCAGGTCAGGATCGGCGTCGTCAGCCACACCTTGATGCAGGCCTGCGGGAGAGGGATCCTACCCTAAACCCTAAACCCTAAACCCTAAACCCTAAACCCTAAACCCTAAACCCTAAACCCTAAACCCTAAGCCCGAAACCCGAAACCCGAAACCCTAAACCCTAAACCCTAAACCCTAAACCCTAAACCCTAAACCCTAAACCCTAAACCCTCCCGAGCGGGTTGCTGGATAGTCTTGGCCCTGGTCCTCAAGCCATTGTTCTGGCAGGCCAAACTCCGGCAACGTCCGACCGAGGCTGGCTTTTAATGCGCCAACCTCTTTTTTCTGAATATGGGTGTTGGGGTTTAGGGTTTAGGGCTTAGGGTTTAGGGGTTAGGGTTCAGGGTTCAGGGTTCAGGGTTTAGGGTTTAGGGTTTAGGGTTATTGGGTATCTTATACCCTATGTATACCCATGGAGGGACTTATGTGGTGCACGCAATTTGAGGGAAGCGGGGCATGGTAAAGAAGTCGTGATGGGCTTGTATAGGGTTTCCAGAAGTTCTCTTGCTCCCAAGACTTCTTCGGGTAGCCCTAAGCCCTAAGGCCTAAACCCTAAACCGCCTTCGTCTGGTGAGGACCGCAAGCAGCGCGGGGTGTATGGCGATTCCCGGGCTACCGGGGACGATGATCAGTGCCCTGTGGGTAGGGTTACAGGGCTTTAGGGTTTAGGGTTACAGGGTTAGGGGTTTAGAGGGGAATGGGATCTAGGAATTTGGGTTAAAGGGGTATAGGGCTTAGGCTGTAGACTTAAAGATCAAGTTTATGATTTTATGATTTTTCTCATTTGGGGTAGGGTTTGGATGTCACCCTCTCCTTTTCTTGAAGGGGGCTTTGGGTGCACGGTTTGGGGTTCACGTTAAGTCCTTTAGGGTTTAGGGTTTCGGTTTAGGGTCTGGGGTCTAGGGTTTAGGGTCTAGGGTTGAGGGTTTAGGGCTTTCTGGGCCTCGCTCTTCTGGGATCCACCCCGCCACCCCCGACCTGAAGTTTGGTGCCGTTGAGGGTTCCCAAGAATGACCCAATAGTGGTATAGGGTACTCTAACCCTAAACCCGAAACCCTAAACCCTAAACCCCAGTCGTACTATTTTGGGGGTTCTACTTCTTGGATCATCTCAGGGGTCTGGGCCGGGCCCGGTTATGACCAGGGGCGAGTCAGGGTGCCTTAGGACCCGGAGTCCTGCACCCACGTAACCCCTAGACCCCTCATAAACACACACTCTACAGCCCAAGGGCCCATACATCCTAAACCCTAAACCCTAAACCCTAAACCCTAAACCCTAAACCCTAAACCCTAAACCCTAAACCCTAGACCCTAAACCCTAAACCCTAAACCCTGAAAAGAAGGTAAGGGGCCATATTCAGGGACCATGTGTCTGCCCTACGAGTGGCAGGAATCCAGTAAGCAAAGGGCTTTCATGAAACCCTAAATCCCAAACCCTAAACCCTAAACCCTAAACCCGAGACCCTAAACCCTAAACCCTAAACCCTAAACCCTAAACCCTAAACCCTAAACCCTAAACCCTAAACCCTAAACCCTAAACCCTAAACCCTAAACCCTAAGCCCTAAGCCCTAAGCCCTAAACCCTTAGAGGGCTTATGGGCAGGTACGACGAGCAGGACCCTTGAGCACCGAAGTGCGCTTTCCCGTGCCCGGGGACCCACCCTCCCCCCGGCAGTGTCTCAAGAACACCCTCAACCCTGAACTCTTACTACTCATAACCCAGAACCCTTTCTAAATACACATGTATATATACATACAAATATATCTATATATATATATATGTCAAATAACCCTCTAGCCCTGAACCCCTGAAGCCTAAGCCAAGTTCGTTCTCACGAATTCAGTGCACAGAAAGTCTCTGGTGCCTGGCTTTAGGTGTCGCGAGGTGAAGAGCCCGCCACACCGCACAGTCTCACGAATTCGATCCTGAGCATGACGCAAGCTTTGTGGGGGTGTACAGGGTTGATGGTTCCAAGGGTTCTAAATGTCCTAAGGGTTAAAAGGGTTCTACAAGTTCTAAGGGATCTAAGGGTTCTGAGGGCTTAGGGTTCTAAGGGTTCAAGGGTTTAGGCGGGTTAGTAAGTTCTGAGCCCTGGCGCGAGAGTTGAATCTTTGACTCCAGCGCCTGCTCTCCGTAGCGTAGGACGGATCCCCCCCCGATCGGAAAAGCTCTGCCGCTGCTGGCCTGCTTCCACCCTAGAACCCTAAAGCCTAAAGCCTAAACCCCGGAACCCTAAACCCTAAACCCTAAACCCTAAACCCTAAACCCTGAACCCTGAACCCTGAACCCTGAACCCTGAACCCTAAACCCCTCAAGCCTAAACCCTAAACCCTAAACCCTGAACCCCTAAAACCTAAACCCGAAACCCCAAACCCTAGAATCAGCCTGGAACCCTAAGACCGCAAGCTGTAACCCTAAACCCCGGAACCCTAAAGCTAAACCCCTAAAACCAAAACCCCGGCCAGGAGCCTGGCCTAAGAGGCCTAAACCCCGGCCAGGAGCCTGGCTTAAGATCAGGCTAAACCCTAAACCCGAGACCCTAAACCCTAAACCCTAAACCCTGAACCCTAAACCCTAAACCCTAAGCCCTAAACCCTAAACCCTAAACCCCAAACCCTAAACCCCTTTCCCCTTGAAGGCCCTCCGAAAGCCTCCCCACAGCTTTCGGGGCTCCGACGGCTTTGGCTCCCCAGCGGCGCAGCTTTGATCACCCAGTGGTCCGAGATCGACTCAGAGGCGCGTTTTGGGTTTAGGGTTTAGGGTTTAGGGTTTAGGGTTTAGGGTTTAGGGTTTAGGGTTTGTTTTGAACTTTTTTTGGAAGGGGGGTTAGGGGTTAGGGTTTAGGGTTTGGGGTTTCGGGTTTAGGGGTTTCGGTTTTAGGGTTTTAGGGTTGAGGGTTGAGGGTTGAGGGTTGATGAGGGTTGAGGGTTGAGGGGGGTGGCCAAAGGTTGCCAAGGGCCTTTAAGGATTTGGGGGGGGGGGGGGGGGGGGGAAAAAATTAGTAAAAGGGTGGTTCTGGGGTTCAGGCCTCCGGCCTCTGGGGTCAACACCTCATCATCTTCATTATTCACAACACATCATTCTCATCATCATCATCTTCTTCATTCTACATCATCATCTCCCCCTCATTCGTTTTATCGGGGTTGGTTCTAGGGTTTCATCATAAATTTCCTAAATTTAAGTCCTTTTACCCTAAAATTTCATCACATCTAGCCCTCTCATTCATTATTTTCATCATAATTTCAGGGATTATCATAATTCCTAGGTTTCTGGGGTGTTTGACCTTCTAATGTTTTATCAAATATTCATAATAATTTTTATTATGAAGCTTTGTTGCGGGGTTTTGGTCTTGAAGGTTAAATATTATAATCATCAATTTATATAGAATAAAAAACTGATTTTAGATATTTAAATATTTCCTTATCATTGAAATATTGTTGATTACAATGGTAAGTAGTTTTATTCTTGAAATATACTTCAAAGATGGTCATAAGAATGTCTTTGTAAATAGCAAATTCACGAACTACATGATGATAAAATTCTTCATTTTCATTATACCAAAATCTTTTAATTACATCAACATCATAATCAAGAAACCAATGTTCTTTGTATTTTTCAATAAGTTTTATATGCTTTGTTTCATTAATAAACTTTATCATTATCTTTTTACCGCCGTTACTGTATTTTGTATTTTCATTGATTATGTCTTTGAAATACTGTTTTTTGTGTTTTAAGTTTGTTCGTTCTTTGTAGTTGAAATCAAAATGATGTAAAATTCAATGTAGCTGTTTTTTACCAATGCGAAAATTGTCATATTCTTTTTTACTGTATTTACTTTCTAACTCATACATTTCCTTACATTTAAAACAACAATCAAACGATGTAATTGATTTAATTATGTTTCCATCAAATATTCTATTTAGTGCTTTTGAACTTCTTTGTTTACGAAATTTACACATATCACATTCAAATTTAAAATTAAAGGTCATTTATCCTACTATTATAAGGTCGTTTATCTTTAAGTCTATTTTTAATTATTATAATCATCAAATACATCATTCAAATAATTTTTCAGTTCATCATTATCGATATATTTTTTATCATAACTTATCAAGTCACTTAAATATTCATAAACAATTAATTTACACAACCATTTATCCATATATGTATTTTTATAATAACTATATCTCATGGTTAGTATATTTGATTTATTATTTATAAAGTCTATTAACCACTTCTTATCATGTAAGTTCCTAATAATCATACAGAACTGAAACGTTATTATCCTGTAACAGTTTCTCACATATGATTTTAATACGTTCTTAAATGGACTATTTCCTGTGTCAATAATGTATTTTAGTTGGTTTATTTCCCTGACAATGCTTCTATCATATTCATTATATCTAGATAATTTAGTGCGTTTGAAATACTGTATTTGTTTTTCAATCTTACTTAAATGCTCGTTGTGATTATTTTCTTGTTCTTTTGCTCTCATATCGTCACAATAATTACAACAATCATATGAAACGATTTTATCAGTTAAAGCTTCAGGTAATATTTTATATAAGATTATTGATTTTGTATTTCTAATCTTCTTACACACGTTGCACTTGCTATAATCTAGGATGGTCATAGTTCCTACTATTCTAGGGCGGTCTGTCTTTAAGTGCCTTTATTGTATTCTTACCTAAAGATTTGTCACCTTTTGTTAGGTATGGAGATGAACCGTTATAATAATGGTAAGATTTACAGAATTGTTGATGAAGGCCTTAATAAATGCTATATTGGTTGCACTTGTGAAGACCTTGATGTTAGATTAAAAAGACATAAATGTTGTTATAACTTTTACAAGAAGGGGAAACAAAATAAAATGACTTCTTTTGATTTATTTGATGAATATGGAATTGAAAATTGTAAAATTGAACTAATAGAAAACTACCCTTGTAATTCAAAGGAAGAACTATTATCTCGTGAAGGCTTTTATATTCAAAAAACTGTTTGTGTAAATAGACCTTATTCAGGTCTTACACGACATGAGTATGCAAAAAAGTATTATGAAGAGAACAAGGAAGAACAAAGTAAAAAGAATAAACAATGGAGAGATGATAACCATGAAAGATATAAAGAAACTTCTAAAAAGTGGCGTCAAGAAAACAAGGATTATAAACGACAGAAAGACAAAGAATATCAAGAACAAAACAAGGACAAAATACAAAAGCAACGTCAACAACATTATTTAATGAATAAAGAAAGGATTAAAGAACGAGTTAACAAGTATGCAGTTCAAATACATAATTGTGAATGTGGAGCAAGTTTTAGAAAAGATAACTTAAGCAAACATCGTAAAACAAAGACACATTTAGATTTCATGAACTCACTAATAACAACTCATGACGCATAAATTTTTTGTTATGATTTTCAACTAAATAATAAGTATTTAGTTGTGCATCACGATTTATTTCTTTCACTTCATAAGATTTTTCACTCCAGCGTGTGGCGCTTTCTTTTCTTGACGTGTAATTGCCTTTTCCTTTACTGAAAATTTTAACTTTATCCCCTTCCCGTATTTTGGGGTATTTTCTTAAATACTTTTCCTTCATTACTGAATTAGCTTTAACTTCTACCGCATTTTCATCACGGTGTGCATCATTAGGAACTAAACCAGTGGTGCTATGCTTCATTTGTTTATTATATTTGTCTAAAACAGGCTTTAACATTATTGTCCAAGCGCCTTTATGAACATGTAATCTATCACTTATCATCTTTTTTAAACTTCTGATGAGGCGCTCGGCCACATTCGCATGAGTTAATGTTATTTTATGTGTAATACCCTCTCCTTTAAAATAATCTTGTAATTTTTTTGAGTTAAAACTTCCCTCATCATCACTATAAACGGATTGTGGATGACCCATTTCTTTAAAGCAATCCAGAAATGCATCATACACAGGTTCAGTATCTTTATTATGCATTGGAACAACATGACATTTTTTACTAAAGTTGTCAATACAAACAAATCCATATCTTTTATATTCGGGTTTATATGTGTCCGTATCTTTCATTAAACTTGTCATATCCATTATATCGCAGGAATAAATAGCTCTAGCAAAAGGAGCTGAATAACTGTTATACTGTTTGTAATTACTTCTCTGTTTTATTGACTGACTTTTCAACCATTCTTTAACTTCATTTAGCGTTACTACTAATCCCGCTTTTATAGCATCATCATATAAACTCTTTGCACTCCCAAAACCTGACTCAATATCATAATACAACTCTGCTAATTTATTATTCTTACTCATAATTAATATTATTATAATTTAGATAATAATATCAATTCCACAACAATATTTTTCTTCCTATCTTATCCATCATTTCTTTTTCCAGTCTTTCTTGGTAAATTTCTTTACATCTCTTCGTGTTCATATGTTTAGATTTATTGGTATTGCTACTTATCTTTCTTCCACACTGTTCACATTCAAAGCATTTACTATTATTTTTAAAATAATCTTTAAAGTAGCCATTTTGTTTATATTTTTCGTTGTTCTTATCATTGTGTGACTTCTTCTTGGCTTGTGCTATTTCCTCACTATTCTCTTCATCTAGCGAGTTCCACAGCACATCAAAAAGGTCATCATCAATGTTTAATTTTTCGCCTTTTTCCGTTACAAAGCAGGAGTTCATCTTACTGTTTAATGTTAATTATTCTTTAAGTAGGGGGCGTTTTAGCACCCCCCCATAAAGTAATAATTAACTACTTAATGTTCTTCTGCTATTCATACTGCTTCTACTCCTTATGTATTCTATGGTTTCTTGACTTCTACGAGAACTAATGACACTTTGAGGAGGACTTGGCTCTTCAACATATTCAATTGTTCTATCACTTGGAACGGAACTTTGAACTGTTTCAGGAGGCGATGAATGAATATGTTCACTTAATGCTTCCTCTTCAACAGGTAATAATACACTTCTGTTTGAACTTCTTCTAGAACTTGATGATGAAGGCTCATAAGATTTTTTAACATTCATAGGTAAATCATCGTCGCTCTCTTGGCTTCTTATAGATGCTTCAGGCTGTACAATAATTTGTTCTTCATCAGTATCTATTTGTTGCCTTCTACTTCTCATCTCTTCTCTTTCTTCTTTAAATTCGTCCTCACCAAACATAGCATCATAAACTCTAGACATGAATGATTTTTTCTGTGTCTGTTCGTGTTCTCTCTCCCTTTCTTGTTGTTTCTCACTACTTTTTATACTTGATACACTTTCATCTGTTTGTCTCTGTTTAACTTCTTCTAATGATTTCATACTTTCACTTTCTGTTATGCTTGGTGTTTCATTGAATACATCCGTTTGTGTTCCCTTATCAGGGTTATCATTAAATAAAATGGTCTTCCTATCATACTTACCTAAATCGAAGTCATCAAAATTAACGTCATCTAATAATAAACCTTGCTGTGTTCTTCTCTCTTTCTCTGGTAATATTCTTAATCTGCTTGTTCTTGCTTCCCTTGCAATTTCTTCATAAGTGGGGCGTAACCTCAACATATATTAATAAGTATATTTTATACTGGTAAAAATGATTTTGCTATTGCTGTTGCTCCCGCTTTTGCTAGTGTTTCAACACCTGCTTTTGCACCAGCTACTGCTATGTCTCTTAAAGGTGTTGATGATGCTGGTTGTGATGGAACTAATGCGCCTACTCCACTTGATGATGACGCTGATGGTTCTACTCTTTTGGATTTTACACGTCTTCTCTCTCTTTTAAACAACTTTATTTTACGACTTAATTTAGCACTGTCAAAATCTGCGTTCCATTCATCTAATTCTTTGTGACCCTCTATGATTGATACTAGGTATTGCTTCTTTTTCTGGTCTGTTGGTAGTTTATTCAATAAATCCACCATTTCATCCGTTAACAAATCTCTAACAAATAACTGAAACATTAACCCTCTATAAGTAACGCTATCATCGTTGAAGACTTGGTCAGGGTCAAAACCACGTGTGTATGCTACTTTTTGTTCTAGCGCGGTTATTTCTGCTTCTTCTTCATTATCATCATCATTTTCTGCTGGAACATCCATTGAATGAACTTCAACGCCTGCTGGTAATGACTGATGATGAACGTCATCTAAATCACTTTTGGCATCTTCTACATGTTTTCTTTGTTCTGATAGCACCTGCAACCTTTTCAATGCACCGTCTAAATCATGAATGTAGTCTGGATACGTTTCTTCTTCTTCCATTCCTTCATAAACTTCTATTGGTGTATCATATCCGCTAGATGTTGCACTTGTTTGCATTCCTGCTACAGCAGTTGATACACCATTCGTAACCCCATAATGATTTAGTTGTGCTCTTCTTAAATCATTCTTAACTTTATCCTCCTCTTGCTTCTTCAACCCTAAAAAATCAATGTTATCAAATTGACTACCGAACTGGTTGTTTCTAAATAATGTTGCTCTTCTGTCAATTATTTTCTCTATTGGTGGTCGGTTCTCATCCCCTTGACTTTCAATCATACCTACCATTTCATCGTAAGTAGGTCGTAATTTTAATTCAGATTTTAATGTTTTAATCATTATTATATCTGAAGTTAGATTTTAATTAATTATATTAAATTTGACATAATCGTTTTTAATTCACCTTGTTTCTTCTTTAGCTCTTCTACTGTTCTTTCTGGCATCATTGGACGCTCTAATTGTCTGTTTATATCATCTAATTGACCCTGATATAAACTTTTCTTTTGATGTTGCACCCAATCATTCCTCATAGCAATATTTTTACCTCTGTTTTCTGCTTCTTCAACTCTTAATTTTAAGTCTTCTAAATATTTTTTCCTACTTGCTACTCCTATAGTATCTTCTAAATCATAGTATTGTTGCACCTGTGGCATTCTTTTAAACTCTGGTTTACTCTTAAACATACTCATATTATTAATAATATTAGATTATAAATATTGTTAATAATTATTTCATTCTGAACTGAAGCGCTTCTTCAGGAAAATCAATAACATATTTGTCAATCTCATTCAACAACATTTTTACAGTGTCTTCATCAAGAAACTCATACTGATTATTGTTTAAATGCTCTTTCAGTTCATTTAATGGAAATAGTTGTTTTGGAACAGGTTTTTCAGTTTTAACACACGCTTGTAAGACGACAAATTGCTTCATAAGTTCGCCATTGGTATCATAACCCTTAACATTTGTTAAATAATGATAACAGTAATTTGAAATTATACAACATTTCTCATCTGTGTCAAATGTTTTCATTTTTAATAGTTCATTTCTTACTATTTCCACCCTTTCAATATCACTCTTCATATATATAGTATTTCGTTTTAACCTTTAAAACATACTCGTTTTAAACCTTGCTATCTTTTCCATCTTTTCCTGTTGTTTTGCTCTTCTTATTTCTGCATAAGATGATGCTAAAAGTTCTCTTGCTGTTGGAATTCTTGGTGGTGGTTCTGGTTCAGACATTCTAACAGGCTTACTTGGTTGTTGTATTTGTTCTTGTTGTGGTTGTTTATCTTTTACTGAATATTTTGTTTTCATTTCTTCCTCAATTTCTTTTCTCATTTGTTCCTTTAATTTAGTCCCATATGAATTTTGTTGTTTGTTTATTGGCCTTGTTTCTGTTGGTTGACCTTTACAATTTCTCGGGTGTGAGTGTCTCAATGATTTTGGTAGCATCTTTTTATTACACGCTTCACATTCAACAAGCTCTACTACTTTAACACTTCTCGCTTGTTTCTTTGGTTTAGCTTTTGGTTTAGGTTCTACTTCTACTTCTTCATTTTTAACTTCCTCTTCTTGCTTTTGTTCCTGTTTAGTTGCTTCTTCAATAACTTCATTAACCACTTCTTTAGTCTCTTCTTCATCTTTAACCTCCTCAACATCCTCATTAATTGTTTCCATATTTTCTATATAGAAAATTATTTATACATTTTAACCTCTAAAAAAGGTTAAAGTGAATGAGATGTCAACATTATTCAAATTTACTACCTGATTTAAATTATTAGTAAGTCTAAAATTCAAACGACGAAGCATGTTACCCGATACATCAATATAATCAACACTACTTAACTCATTATCATTAATAACTCCTAAATAGGGAACTGTTACATTTATTTTCTTTACTATTGATGAATTACCCGCTACTGTTAATTGGTTGTAATTACTAATTTCATTACAATGTAAATACAAACTCTTGAAGGGCACTAAATCTACAAAATTACTTGTGTAAGGTGCCACATTAGTATATGCATCAGTTGCCGGCGTTGTATTACCGATTACTCTATTCATTGAACTTAAATTGTTAATGTCAACGGGGTCACTAAAACTACCAGCTAACGGAGCTACTTCACCATCAGTCAAAAGAACAAAAATAGCAGTTGCATAATTAGAACTGATTGTAAATTTATTAGTTGATGTGTTGTAACTTAAAGAATATGTATTAGGTCTGTCCCCTGTATCAACCAATAAATTAATTGCTATTTGTATTGTTTGTGCTAAATCAACTGCTGTATAGTTTCCTTCAGGGATTGTTACTTTACGATAAGTAATACCTGCTATTACACCTGGGGGTATAACTTGATGTCTCCAATAAATGTTATTATTAGTGCTGTTTATTGAATACCAAGAATGAGGAATGCTTACCTCGTGTATTTGACATAGCATATTATCTTCTAATTGAACCGTTTCAGGTAAATCAATTGTAAAATCGGACGGAGTGCCACTCACTTTATAACTACTATCAATATATACTTTTTTAAACTTAAGCATTATTAATTAACTTACAAAATAAATTATAAGTTATTTTATATGTTTAAACATAAAAGAAGAAATGAAGGTATTTTGTATGAAGCGCCTAAAACAAGAAATAAAATACATAACGATGTTAGGGAAGAGTTGGCGGGTAATGAATATATACCGACGGATACTTATGGATTAAAGAGAGCATACGAAGACCCTAACGGTATTTACAGGGACGGAGAGACTTTATACATAGCTGGTACAAAATCATTTCAAGATGCGGTAGATGATTTAAAATTACCATTTTACCAGACAAGAAACACAAAAAGATATAAAGATGTTGATAATTTTATTCAAGATTATGCTATTGATATTGATGGTAAAAAGAATTATGGCATAAAAAATATAGTGTCTCATTCATTAGGCTCGGCGGTAGGACAACAAATAAATAGTGATTATGGCAATATATTTCAAACAAGAAGTTATGGTGCTCCTTTTGTATCAAGACAACGACCAGATGAGACAGGAACTAATTTACGAATACGGAAAGCCGGAGATGTTGTTAGTATGTTTGATAAAGGTAGTATAACATTAAACAGGGGGTCATTAGACCCCCTGCAAAATCATTCATATCAAGATATTGGTAATGTTCATAATAAAGAAGGGAATTTACCAATAACAAGTGATGAGTTTATGCAACAATTTAATTAATTTCTCAAGAATATTAATAATGTTTGCTTATAAATCTAGTAGTTATGAGAAAATGGAAAAGCCTAAACCAGATAAAAAGTTTAAACAGAACAGTTATGAAGAAATAAGAAAGTTAGTTGATGAGGGAGGAGAGATGCAATTGAAGGAGACTATAAACACAAAGAAAGGAAATAAAAATAATCAAAATAATATTAAGTTTAATATATTTGATTAAGTATTTAAAAATATTTAATCAAATATAATTTATTTTTTTCTATAAATGAATATATAATTATGGAAACTTTCTCGCCCGAAGATATCCTCATTGACAACCTGTCATTTAAATTAAACAAAGGTTCAAGTTATATTACTGATAGACGAAGCGTTACATTTTGGCCTTCTGGTTCAAATATCTATAAACCTACAAGTGGTAATCGTGTATTGAAATTTTCATTAAATGCAGAAGATAATGCTTGGTTAGACCCTCAAAGTGTAAGAATATTTTTTACATTACAAAATCTTGACCCTGGAGCATATAATAACAAACTCCGTCCATTATCTCCTCCTTATAGTTTCTTCAGACGAATGAGAATTATTGCTGGTAATCAGGTTGTTGAAGACTTTGATAATTACAACCGAGTTCATCATATGTTCTCTAAAATGATGTCTCAAGGAGCACGAAAAGATGAAGCAAATGAAGGTTTTGGTTATAGATATGATGATGAAATTAAAACTCTAGTTAATGATAATGACACAAGACTAAAATATGAAGTGAATGGTTTAACTTGTCAAGGCTTTAAGGATAAAATGATTGTTGGGTTTAAGCCTTTATGTGGTTTATTCAGTCAATTTAAGTATTTGCCCTTAAAGTATATGGGAAATTTAACAATTGAATTAGAATTGGTTACTAATGCTACTGATTGTGTAATTGACCCTGAAGATGTTACAACGGCCGATGCTGTTGGGAATAGGTTTGTAACTGATGTTAATCCTGCCACGGAAGCAGACGCTGAATTTAGAAATACAAGCACTGGTTGGGAAATTCATAATGCTCGTGTTGTTTGTGATGTTTGCACTTTAGATAATAATTTAAATAATGAATATGTCAAACATCTTTTAGAAGGAAAAGGATTACCCATTACATATACAACTTATATTACTCAATCTCAATCAGTAAAAGGCACAACCGATATTAACGTCCAAGTCATCCGTTCAGTATCAAAATTAGTCGCATCATTCATTACATTTTACAAAGAAGGAGACCCAAGCACTGGTTACGAATACTGTGACAAGGAATTTTGTCGTTTTTATCATCCACAACAACAATCAGACGAACAAACTGAAGGAATTTATGACAATAATTTTGATTTACAAATGCAAATACAACTAGGTTCTAAACTATATGCAGAGTATCCGATTACATCACTTCAAGAATGCTATTATCACTTAAGAAAGGCATTAAATCTTCCAATGTTTCATCAACATTCAATGTCAATTGATTTTAGACAATATCGCGACCGACAATTTGTATTTGGGTTTTCATTTGAACGCGTGCCAGACTCATCATATACTGGAATAAATACAAGAGCAGGACAGCAAATGTTAGTAAAGGTTAAACCTGCAAATGCTTCAATAACAACTACTGCTATGCCAGACCAGTTGTATATCACATTACTGTCGGAACAAATATTAGAAATAAAAGACTTGGGGCTCAAGGTGTATGATTAGACTGATTGAAATTTATAATATAAAATGTTATAAAGAAATAACATTTTATAGTAATATATGGAGGAAAAGAGAACAAAAGATTATACTAATGGCAAAATATATGCAATTTACAACTATATTGAACCAAGTTTAGTTTATGTGGGTTCAACTTGTCAAAGTTTAAGCAAAAGATTATCAAAACATCGTCGCGAAGTTAATAGTAGAAAATCACAAACTATACCATTCTATATTAAAATGCGTGAGATTGGGAAGGAACAATTTTACATAGAGTTATTAGAAGAATACCCGTGCGAAAACAAAGACCAGTTAAGAGCGAGAGAAGGTTATTACATAAGAAAGATAGGAACACTTAACGGAAAAATAGAAGACAGAACACATAAAGAGCGAATGGAGGAACAAAAGGAGAAATGGCAAGAATATCGCAAACAAAGATGGCAAGACAATAAAGAAGAACTAACAACATTTAACAAACAAAGATTTACTTGTGAGTGTGGTGTTGAGATGAGTAATGCTTCAAAATCCCGTCATCAATATTCTCAAAAACATCAAGCATATTTAAACCAACAACAAGAAAATTAATATTAATAAAATAATTATCTATTTTATTAATATTAAGTAATGACACTAACATTAAACAATACAAATACATTAACAGCAGATAATATTATTGTAAGCGGAACAGACATTTCACAAATATATGCAACAAAAACAGAAGTTGACAATCTTAACTTTACAGCAGATATAACAGCAAATACTGACGCTATAGCAGTTTTAAATACAAAGCAATTACAGAATTTCAATAGTATTAATGCTATTAATACTGATTTAACTAATAATTATCAAACAAACACAGTTCTAGCTAGCAATTTTTACAATAAAACAGAAATAGACGCTACATTTACTAATTATTACACATCAACACAAATAGACACAAATTTATCTACTAATTATCAAAATAACACATCACTAGCTAGCAATTTTTATAACAAAGGAGAGGTGGATACATTAATAGCAGGTGCAGGAGGTGGCGGTTATACAGATACAGAAATTGATAATTTCCTCGCATTGAAGGCGGATTTATCATTATTTACTGACAATGTTTCATTTTTTCCAGTTATTGATTTATCAAGACCTACTATTTTACATCAAGGCCTAACATTAAAAAAATCAACATTTAATATTGAACCATTAGCAGGGTTGATTTTCAGTAATCAGTTTGGAGCAGAAGCAGATAGAGATGTAGCGATTTTTAGAAATCAAACTAGCTATATAACTTTAAAAGGCGATAAAATATTATGTAATAATACATCAGATGATGCAATAAAACAATTAGATTTATCAAATAATAACGCAGGGTATAAAATGTCAGGTAAAATAGAAACACCAACAGGTGGTTTAGTAGTAGAAAATACAGCAGATGCTAATTTATCATTTACAGTTAGAAATACTGATAATTATGTTACTTTTAATAATGATAGTATTGATTGTTATAATTCAGTTGATGATACAGGAAGAATTTTAAATTTAAATAGTAATTCTAATCAATATGTTAAATCTCATTCGTTATTAGTAGATACAGCATCAAATACATTAACAAGTGGTTATACATTAGATGTTGTTGATAGTGCTATTGTTAGACAAAATTTAAAAGTGGATGGTAATTTAGATTTAACAAATGATATAAATTTTGATGGAGAAAATTTTAATATTAATGATACTAACGGTTTAACATTTTATAAAGATACAACAGACGCCTCTAATGTGATGTGTGTTAAAAACGCACAGGGGTATTTAAAATTTATTTCATTCGGTATTAATGCTTACAACACAAGTAACGACAGTTCTTCATTACTTTTATTAAATACAGCTAATGGTAATGGCGTGTATTGTTTAAGTTTAGGTATTGGTGTTATTCAAGGCGCAAATAAATTAAATGTATCGGGTGGTAATAGTAATTTTGGTGGAACAGCGTCATTTCAAAGCACATCATTTAATGGAGATATTTATGTTAATAATTCAGGTAGAATATTTCAACGAGCGGATGTCAATAATTCATTGAATGTTATATCAACAAATCAAATTAATTTTTCATTACAATCAAATAGAACAACCGACCCTACAACAGGAACAATAGCATTACAATTAAACGACACTAACGGAATTACTATTAATAGAGCAGTAACAAATAATCAAACATTTAATAGTATTGGTAATATCGTTGGTGAGGCAGATGTTATTAGTTGGGGTCGTTTTATGTTTCAGAATAGTAGTGAGTTTAAAGAAGTATTGGATACTCAATATAAATTATATATTAGAAATGGTGACGCTTTAGGAGATATTAATTTAACAGTTGGATTAGAATCATCAACACCAGAAATTAAAATAACAGATGGAAAAGTAAAAATAAATAACAATTTAGAAATAACACAAGAGACAATAAGCACCGTAGACCAGATACAGTTTTTAAATACTGACGCGGGAGGAGAATATGCATTTTATTTTGGTAGTGTTGTAACAAGTAATGATGTATTTTCTATTTCACCAAGTGGCATTCTCGTTAATGGAGATATTGAATATACAGGCTCTCTAATTCCAAGTTCTGATAAAAGGTTGAAGAAAGACATTAAGGAACTTAACCAGAAAAAAGCAGTTGAGTTAGTTAAATACATTGTTCCAAAAACATATCATTTTATTGATGACAGACAACAAGGTAAATCTTGTTGTGGTTTTATTGCTAATGACTTTATAAGTAAGAAAGTTCCCGATGAATGGCAAAATATGGTTAAAGAAGGAAATGACGGATATTTGAAATTTGATTATACAATGACAACACCCATTTTATGGAGCGCTTTACAAAATGCATTAAATCGCATTGATAAATTAGAAAAAGAGATAAAAACATTAAAAGGCAAAGGAAAAGGGGAAGGAAAATAAAAAATCTAAATAATAATATATGGGTTCTAAAACATCTAAAACTACAGCTACTGAAAATATGAAGCAAATAAAAGAATTAGATATTAATGAAAAAACAAGGACAGATATGTTATTATTTAATACCTTAAAAGATGTTATTGAAAGAGTTGAAAAACTAGAGGAAACAAAAAGCGATAAAATATATTACAAACTTCCCCCAATGACATTATGCAATTATTCACTAATATAATTAATAATATTACCAAATAATATTATTAATCAATAACTAATTTAGCATCAAATCGTTTATAAAACATATCATTAACATCCCCTTTCATTAAGTTAATAAATAAAAAACTGTATGGTTCTTCTGTTGCTATATTATACACTTCTAACAATAGTTTTTTTGCTTCTGACAGATTTTTAGCATCAGCCACGGTAGATTTTTTAATTAATACCGCGCTTAATTCTTCAACCATTGTTTCTATTTCTTTGTAGTTTCTTAACCTGAAGAAAAATAACTGACGACTGTTGACGCGAATAATGGGACTTAATGAATTGAACTTTTGCGTTGAAGTTATTATGCAAATACTATTATGTCTACCTCTCACATACAATTGATTTAGTAGCGGTGAGTTTCTTGAAAATGCTTTACTGTCTGCGAAGTCGTCCACAATAATAAGTATTGAGTGTAATTTATTATGGTCATTCTTTTTCTGATATTCTATTACTTTATGTTGTCTTTTTATCACTGCTTCCAATTCTGAAGGAACATATTCATCAAACATACATTTCTCCTTTTCCAAATCAACCTTTAAATTGTCTTGAATGTACTTTTTAACTGGTAACCAATTGCTATCAACAGAAATTGAAGGTGACCAAATGTATATTCTAGCGAAGACATCACGATAAATATCTAATATCATTGATTGTAGTAAGATACCTTTTCCAGAACCACTAGGACCAATAATTATTTGACTAAATGGTAGTCGTGGTGCTATTTCATATTTAGATTGTTTAAAATCATATTCTTTAACATTAACAGGTTTAACTATAGGAGTTATCATTATTACTATTTAGAAATAAATTTCTATTATATAATGGTTAACAATAAACAGAACAGATTGTATAACCCACAGTTGCTTCCCCCATTGCCCGTGCTCGTCTTTTAATTCACATTTCATAAGCAAATGTGTGAATTAGTTTGAAATATCATATTATTAACCATTTAATCTAATTGTTAATAATATGAATAAAGACGAAAATAAAGATATACATATGGACAAAAGCACTATTGATTGTAATTTCTGCAAATGTAATAGGAAGGCACTACACAAAGAAACAAAAACGAGCACAGACAAAGAGGTTAACGTTGTAGTAAGCAAAGTTGAAAATAGGACAAGTTGGAAAGTTGGTAGAGGAACAACTCCTGACGGTAACACAATATTTCAATCAAACATGAATGACCATGAAGACGTTGATACCGTTGATACTGGTTTTGGTAGTAGAAAAGCAACGCCTGAAGAAAGGATACAAAAACTTGAAGAAGAAGTAAAAGAACTAAAGAATTTTCATAAACTTAATATCATAGATTAAATATATTAAAAACTTTTTGTAAAAACTTTTATTTAAAAACTTATTATCTTAATATACATATATGAGTAAGACCGAAGAGTTTGACGAAAAATGCTATGTTAACACTTTAGAAATATTGAAGTTGCTAGAGGAAATGAATGAAAAGATTGATAATATAGAAAAGAACACTAAACCAAGATATACGAAACCAAATACTGATAAAGATGCTACATACGATAATAAACGGAACACCTACCTAACGAAACTAAACAGCGGTGACATACTTAACCCTAAAGCCACTACTCTAGAATATTATAAGATTAAGTATGATAAAAAGGAAAAAACCTACATTAAATGTAATGAAGAATGAAGTAGATTTAATAAAGAAACTAACACAAGAAGAGACGGCATTCACGACCTAATAAAGTGTAAAACGTGTGGTCAGTATTTCGCTCCACATGCTTTTGAAGTTACAAACAAATGTAAATGCAAATCTCGTTCTTGCAAGTTCTGTAGACAACAACAACAAATGAAAGCTAAAACTATAAAAGATTGATTTTATAATCTTATGAATTATAAAATTAATCTTCATTGATATGTTTTATAATGCCCATAAGGTAAACTGTTTACCTTATCTAAATAATATCTTTTATTGTCATAGCTTGATAATGCCATCTTTACCTGATTTATTGAATATATTTGATGATTTTTACTTCTTATACTGTTGAATGATACTGTATCACATTTGTTATCTTCAAGTGTTTCTAAATATTTTTTGTAATTAAGTTCTCTTTTAACCTTATGCTTTACTATTCCTTTTGATTTCTTTTCTTCTTTATCTTGCTTGTATATTTTAAATGCGTATGATTTAGGTTTTAATCCTATGAAGTTGGTAATTATCTTGCCGTCTACTTCATCCTTAAATTTGCCTAGCACCTTCTTATTAGTAGCATCATAACATTTATGTTCTTTATCATAACCGCTAAAATCCATGTATTTTTTAATATCATTAAAATCATCATATACATCTTCTGTTTCTATGTGTGTTACAAAACTATCTGTATCTGTATATATTAGCCTTACCTTGTCTTCATACTTTTTCTTCAACACATCATAATAGAATGAATACATATGTAACTTACTCAAGTCTAATATACTCATACCTACATATATGGGTTTATTGAGTTTTACTGTTTCTTTTAACTTCTCAACTCCTACAAGATTTTCGTTAATGATGTGTCTGTGTTTATAAGTAGGTGCATTAACTACTTTTTGAAAACGCTCTGGTGTATCAACTAGTTCAAAGTTAATATGTTCTCTCACGTTCTCCATCGTTTTTCCATAGACCGCGTTATTCATTAATTTGTACATGTCCTTTTCAAAATCACTTGTGGCTTCTTTTCTTTTATTTGTGTTAAAATCTATCCATGGTTTTAACCACTCTTTTTGTTTGAACATGATTGCTCTGTTTATCTTCTTTAGTTTTAGTCCTTGTTTCAAATAATATTTTAACATCTTAATGTGTAACACATAATTATGTTTGTCATATACATTTAATATTAATTTGTTTGTTTTTTCGTCTCTCGGTTCTTTGTTGTGATTGTATGCTTTGTAAATGGTTTTCTGTGTTTCGCTTAACATATCTGCCGTTACATTCATAATTTCAGGTGCTAGTGGATAGTCAATATGTTTATCGTGTAATTCTTTAGGATACTCTAAATCAACATCCAATATAAAACCTACATTAGTATCGTTCCAAGAGTTAAGTTGTTCTTCCGTAAAGTTATCAACAAATTTAATATCTTTATATGGTAGTTTTTGACACATTGCTAAACCGTATAAATTATTAGCGTCAAGGTAATTTATATAAGAAGACGGTTTATTTTCATCATACATTTCATTCATGTATTTATTATTTGCTTCTGCTCTTCTCTTCGATACTTGACACATACCACCGCGTAAACCCTTCTCAACCATTTTATATAGTTCTTCATCATATATTAAATCAAGTGTCACACCCGTTTTTAATAGCATAGCATCCCAAGCAAAATTAGGTAAAGTGTAATAATGAGCAGGGTCTAAACCGTAATCTTCTAAACATTTAGTTCTGAAATTTTCAAAAACATCTGTTAATAATAAAACATCTGTTTTAAGATACAGGTCGTGATACTCACCGAGATTTTTAATGTTAAAATGTTTCCATATATGTTGTGCTTTTTCATAATCTTCATCTTTTATATCTTCTTCTGACAGTTGACTGTAGAATTCTTTTTTAGGTGGTAGTTCTGTTTCATTGAATTTGTTAAAATCATTCATATAATCATATGGGTAAATACCCTTATCTGTTAATAAATCTAAATCATAATCATCCTTAACATATTCACTGTTTTTACTGTATATAAAATGATGTGTCCAGTTCTCTCGTTTCTGATTATCCTCATATTTTGTTAATTTAACTAACTTATCTAAAGATGATGATAAGAAACTAAAACTATCTTTGAATTCAAGCTGTTTTAAACAAAAGGTAACAAACTTCTCGCTGTTCTGTGCTATTACGCTTACATCATCTTTTTTAGTATTAAGTTTATCAAGATTTGATATAATTAGGTGTGCATCATAATTTTTAAGATTATGAAAAAAGATAGGTATTTTAAAGTATCTGAAACAATAATCTAAATTACATTTATTGTGAGCGGCACCTCTGTATAAACCTGTAAAGTGACAATGATCCCACACCTTCCGTTTTTCTTTTGTATTGTTAAAAGCACCTCCACATATAAAGCATTTAGTGCTTTTATTAAAATCTTTTTCTGCTTCAGGTGATGTAATCTTATCCTTTGGTGTGTGCATCTTTTCAAATATTTCTTCTCTAATTTCATTCATCGTTTTACAAAAATTATCCATACAATCCTCACCTCTATAAATGTATGGTTTAACTTCGTTAGTTATTGAATTAACAACGTTTAACATAAAACCAGATGGAATATGATTTTGATAACTACCTTTAATACATGCTTGCATTGGTGCTTCGTTTTTTACCATGTGTGACGTTAGACATTCAAAATCACCATATATAACATAAGGACATCTCAATTTCTTGTAATGATTTTTGAACATCATTTTTTCTTTTTCTTCTGGCATCTCAATCGCCTGAACTTCGTTAGCCATACAACCCTTTAATGTATGAGCAGTTAATAAGGCTTCTTGTTGAAAGCCTTTTTGACAAAATCTACAATGAAACATTCTATTAGTTTTTTTGTTTGTTTGAGAACCCATTAAACGAGAATAGTCCTTAATATAAACATAATGACTTCCATCATCCTCATCTAACCGTAAAAGGTTAATATGAAAAGTTGGTTTAACTATTTTTGTTACTTTGTCTACTCTTATTTTGTTTTTATCATTATCAATTGTATAAACATTTACTGAAATGGTATTGTTGTTGATTTCTTCAAAGTGTTCTATATCTTCATTTGAAGCTGGAAAATTAACACCATCCCATTCTATTAAACTCTCATTATCTAATAGTTTTGTATAATGAAATAGTCTTTCTGGATGGTCTTTTTTGTAGATATCATAAAACCTACACAAAATACAATATTTTAAACAAAAGTCATCATCATTTTTAATATTGATACATGCCTTTTTCTTTGCTATCCAATCTGGTAGTGCTATAAATTTACCCGCTCTTGTCGGGTCATATTTGTCATAATGTATTGTTAATTTATCTACTTTCTTTATTTTTAATCCTGATTTTCTTAAGTTCTTGCTTTCAACTGTTATTTCAATATCACTTGCCATATTGTTTATCGCATCGTTTAAATCTTGTTCATTTAAAATATTGTATCTTCTACTTATTATTGTATGTGATTCCTCTTCTTCATCAACGTTTTCAAATACTAAATCAACTGTTATTAAAACTTTCATACTCTTGTGTTTCTTAAGATAATCGTTTAAGCGTTCTTTTTGATATTTAAGGTATGATAAACCTTTAAAACCTGAAAGATTTATATTTGTAATGGAATAAGAATTAGCATAAGATTTTAAGGCGGACTGTTGGTTAGTTATTGATGCTTTATTTTTGATAGCATAACTTTTTAAAGCTTGACGAACCATAATTTTTTTAGAAGCGTCGTTTAATATTTTAAAGCGTTTGTATTCTGGTGTTTTAGATATTCTATCAAGCTTTTTTGTTAAACGCTCTGTAAAAGGTTTTGATTCATTATATGGATATTCTTTACCGTTTATAATAACTTTCTTTAATGGTTTTCCTTTATCATTAACTTTAATCTTACCTATTTCTGAAGATAAGACATATTTCATAACAGATTTTTTAATGTATCTTCCATATAAATATAATAGTTTTCTCCCTTTAAGTCGGGGTTTCTGGGGTCTAACGCCATACCCTTTAAGGTGCCTTCCCTTTAAGTAGAGGGCGTGGGGCGCGTGGGGCGCTCTATCTATTCTGGTAAATCCTCCTATTTACTTGGATAAATCACCTTATTTATTTGTATAAATCCTTTTTGAAACCCTTATCTAAATCATTTACAACAATAAATCCCCCTATTTATACAGATAAATCCCCCTATTTATCGGGATAAATACCCCCATTTATCCGGATAAATACCCCATTTATCGGGATAAATACCCCCATTTATCGGGATAAATACCCCCATTTATCGGGATAAATACCCCCATTTATCGGGATAAATACCCCCATTTATTCGGTTAAATCAACCTATTTATTCGGATAAATGGTTATGTAAACTAATTGTTTATGAATATTTAAATGATTTAATAAGTTATGATAAGAATTATATTGATAATGATGAACTTAAAAATTATTTGAATGATGTATTTGATAATTATAATAATTAAACTTCAAGACCAAAAACCACAACAAACGTTCATAATAAAAATTATTATGAATATTTGATAAAACATTAGAAGGTAAACGACCCTAGAAATCTAGGAATTATGATAATCCCTGAAATTATGATGAAAATAATGAATGAGGTGAGGAAATGTGATGAAATTTTAGGGTAAAAGGACTTAAATTTAGGAAATTTATGATAAAACCCTAGAACCAACCCTGATAAAACGCATGAGGGGGAGATGATGATGAAGAATGAAGAAGATGATGATGATGAGGATGATGTGTGGAAATATGAGATGAAAAATGAAGATGGGGCGGTGTTGACCCCAGAGGCTTGAGGCCTTAACCCCAGAACCACCCTTTTACTAATTTTTTGGGGGAGGGTGGTTTAGCAGTTGGAGGCGTTTTAGGGGTTAAAGTTTTTTTTCGGTTAAGGGACAGAAGGAGGGCTCCCTAGCAGGGACAAAATTGTCTTATTTCGGATTCCCCTATATGAACATAACCCCTCCATATACCATTGTACAGTCCCCCTGTTCAACCCCTGAAAACTTTGAAAAGTCCTAGGGCCTCCAGGTCCCTTGTAAGGGTCCCTAAACCCTAAACCCGCCCGCCCCCCCTCAAAGCTCTATTGGGGTAGGCGGGCGCAGTCGAGCTCTCAGCGAGACCACGGCAGGCTCTGCTGGGCTGCAGAGCCTGCCAGGCACACCCCTGAGAGGGTCGCCTAGCTAGAGTCGCCTAGCATTGTCACAGATATATTGTATTACCCTAAAACCCTCGGGGGGGGGCTTTGCCTTAAAAACTGGCTCCTGGGCCTGGAGGCCCCTGGAGGCCCCTGGAGGCCCTGGAGGTCTGCTGAGGGCCCTGGAGGCTCCTGCAGACCCTGCAAAACCCTGGAGGCCCCTTGCCGGCCCCTGGAGGCTCCTGGAACCCTTGGAGGCCCCTGAAGGAGGCCCCTGAAGGGCCCTGGAGGCCCTGCGCAGGCCCGAGAAGTCGGAGGCCCGGTGGAGGCCCTGGAGGCTTGAAAGGCTCGAGGCCCCCCTGAGGCTGGAGCCTCGTGGAGACCTTAGAGGTCGAGGCGCCTCGGTTCCTGGAGGTTCCTGAGGCCCCTTGAAAATTCCTGCAAAGCTCGGATGTGGAAGTCCCTATGGAGGCCCCTGCTGGCCCGTCCTTTGTCTTGGCCCCAAATAAGCCCCAGGCCGCAACCTATTCACGCCTCCTTTGCCTTATGGCCCCAGGCTGCAACCTACTCACGCTTGAGTTTTTCTATGAGAAGGCCCTTCGGCCCAGACCGTCCCCTTCGCAAAAACCTAAAAGGGGATCCTTAGCCTTATGGCCTCCCAAGTGATCCCCAATCGGCAATTGCGAGGGTCCTTCGGCCCAGACCCCCCTTCGCACAAACCTTCTTCCCAGGTGACCCAGCGTTCATGCCCTGATATTTGCTATGAGAGGGCCCTTCGGCCCAGACCGTCCTCTGCGCAAAAACCTGGGGGGGGGGTCCTTAGCCAATCGCAAATGTCCCACTCAGTCTTTCCTCTGAACTGTTCGATGTTTGAGTTGTGAATGGTTGGCTTGGCTTGGGCTGGCTCCGGTTTGGTTCGCAATGAGTTGTGATTGGGTGGCCTTGGGGTGGGCATGTCTTCACACTATTGCGTTCAGCTGACCCGTGCTACACCCTAAATCCGAAACCTTAAACCCGAAACCCTAAACCCTAAACCCTAAACCCCAAACCCTAAACCCTAAACCCTAAACCCTAAACCCTAAACCCTAAACCCTAAACCCTAAACCCTAAACCCTAAACCCTAAACCCTAAACCCATGAGTGGGTTGAGTTCATGGGCGCAGAGGCCTGCGGGGACAGGCTTCCACGCGTCAAGGCCGCCTTTGAGCAGGGATCACTCCGCCAGCCCTGCTGCTGACCCTAAACCCTAAACCCTAAACCCTAAACCCTAAACCCTAAACCCTAAACCCTAAACCCTAAACCCTGAACCCTGAACCCTGAACCCTGAACCCTGAACCCTAAACCCTAAACCCTAAACCCTGAACCCTGAACCCTAAACCCTAAACCCTAAACCCTAAACCTTAAACCCGAACTTTTTAAACCCTAAGCCCTAAGCCTCGAAATCCTCAAGGCTGGACCCTGAACCCTAAGCCCTGGCGTCCAGGTGCCATGGCCGACGGGGAAGATGCAGTCAAGCTGGCCGACTACATGCAGGCAGCTTCGTGGTTCTTTACGGCGACAAGGGGGGACAAGGCTTTAGGCTTTAGGGTTTAGGGTTTCGGGTTTAGGGTTTGGGGCTTAGGCTTTAGGGCTTGGGGTTTAGGGTCAACCCCTTGAGAATCATGCACGCCTTGATTCTTTAGAGGTTCTGCATATAGAGGGGAAAAAGGTACCAAGTAAACCTTAAGACCGGCCGCCACTCCGTTCACTTGTCTTGCGGGTGCCGGTCCAGTGCTCCAAGCCAGGCCAATGCTACCGGCGAGCTAAGGCCGAGTCAGCAAATCGTCACCTTAAGCAGGTCCCTGGAAGCCCTAAACCCTAAACCCTAAACCCTAAACCCGGAAACCCCCTGACAGGCCGTGTCCTAAGCGTTACAAAGTGTTCCAAATAGCCCAATTGACCGTCAAGTTGATCCAGGCGACCGAATGCCCCGTGTGCTGATCGACCCAGGAGTCCCGAGCCACCCCCAATTCCCATGTCACCCAAGTGACTTACGTAACCCAAATGTGCCAGGAAGTTCTTCCAAAAGCACCAAATTTCCAGTTAACCCACGCGAGCCAAAAGTCCCACGCATCCCGAGTGCTCGAAGCGACCCAAGTGAGTCTTAGGTGTCAGTGACTCCCCCAAGTGTCCCTAGTGACCCAAGTGTTCCAAGTGCCCCAGTGTGTCCCAAGTGACCCAGCGACCCAAGTGCCCAAGTGTCCCACATGACCCAAGTGACCCAAGTGTTCCAAGCGCCCCACGTGTCCCAAGTGACCCAAGCATCCTAAATGACCCAAGTAACCCAAAAATGACCGAAGTGACCCCAGTAACACAAGTGTTCCAAGCGCACCCCCAAGTGCTCCAGGTGCCCCCAAGTGTTCCCACCCGAGACCCGACACCCAAGTGACCCAAGTGTTTCAAATGCCCCACGTTTTCCAAGTGTCCCCAGTGACCAAAAGCGACCCCAAGTGTCCCAAATGCTCCAAGCGACCGAAAGTGAACACAAGTGTGTTTACCCAAGTGACCTAAGTGACCCAGGTGTCCCAAGTGACCCACGTGCTCCAAGTGTTCCAAGTGACCCAAAAGGTCAACGGTGCCCCAAGTGTGCCAAGCGTTTCAAATTAGCTCACAGGCTTGAGTTTTGTTTTCAGGTTCGAGCGGGCATGCGCGGGACATGCAGCAGAACAGAAACCCAGCACTACATGCATACGGAAGATGTGTGCAAGCAGCATACACGACCTCAACTCCGAAAAGAACCACCATCAGAAGACTTTTGCCACATGTCATCTTGCATCAAAGCACGTGTTGCTTTGTCAAAAGTTGCAGAAGAGGCCTTAACTCCATCAGAGTTGTAAAGTCGGCGCCCTTGGGGGTAGGTAGGCTTGTAAATCAGTGCGCCCTCAAATTGCTCGCTTCCGTTTGGCACGCCCTAAACCCTAAGACCTAAACCCTCAACCCTCAACTCTAAACCCTGAACCCTGAGCCCTAAACCCTAAACCCTAAACCCCAAAACCGAAACCCGAAACCCTGAACTCTAAACCCTGAACCCTGAGTCCTAAACCCTCAGCGATACTAAGTTAACTGGGCCAACACCAATATCCGGTTCAGAGCTTTACGCTTTAGCAGCCGATGGTTTAGGGCTTGTAAGGGCTCAGGGTTTAAGGGTGTTTCAGAGTTGAGGGGTGATTGATTGGTTCACTTTAGGGGTTAAGGATTCAAGGTTTAGGGCTGCCTGAAACTCAGAACCCAGACCCAGCTACTCAACTGACTGGATCAAGCCTCCTTGCTGAGGCGGTCATGCGCAAAGCGACGAAGACACGGCCGCCTTTGACTTATGGCTACAAGGCCCCGGACCCTAAACCCCTAAAAACCCCAAGCCCTAAACCCTACATCCTAAATCCCAAACCCTAAACCCCAAGCCCTAAACCCTACACCCTAAATCCCAAACCCTAAACCCTAAACCCCAAACCCTAAACCACGCTGGGGCAACTGGGCTTACGGGGGTCGGAGCTTGGGACTGGGGCTTCCGTAAATCGACCCGAAAACTTTGACGTTTTCGATGTGGTGTTGCAAAGGGCAGTTGGGGTTTAGGGTTTAGGGTTTGGTTAGGGGTTAGGAGTTTAGGGTTGAGGGCTTAGCGTTTGGGGTTGGGGTTGGGGTTTAGGGTTTTTAGGGTTTAGGGGTTTAGGGTTGTAGGAAGTTCAAGAGGCATTGGCACAAGGGGAGCTGTTTCTCCGTTGCTTTGCTCATGAGTTTCGCCGCCAAACCCTAAAACCCTAAACCCCAAACCCTAAACCCTAAACCCTAAACCCTAAAACCTAAACCCTACACCCTAAAGCCTGAACCCTAAACCCTAGACTCCCGCAGGCCGATCCGGAGATGGGCGTTGGCTACTGGATGGAGGCGGGCGGCCAGTAACATAGGAGTCAGGGTTTAGGGTTTAGGGTTTTGGGTTTAGGGTTTAGGGTTTAGGGTCCCTTTGGAAATATACAAGAAGAACCCCACCCCCCAAAAAAAAAACCGGTTCTAAGCATTAAGGCCCCTGAGGGTCCTTTTTTTTTTTTTTCTCATAGAAGTTGTAACCAGCAGAGAAAGAAGGCAGCCTCATTCATGAATTGGCTACTGGGCTACTGAGCCGACCCTAAACCTTAAGCCCCAAGCCCCAAGCCCTAGGCCCTAAACCCTAAACCCTCAAGCTAAGCCCTAAGCCCTAAACCCTAAACCCCTAAACCCTAAACCCTAAACCCCTAAACCCCTAAACCCCAAACCCTAAACCCTAAACCCTAAACCCTAAACCTTAAACTCAAATCCTGATGGGGAGGCAACCGTGAAGTGCAAAGTCCTGGAGAAGCCGATTGTCCTTCCCTCCGGGCTGCCGGAATCTTAGACCCGGGCTCTGCGCCTGACGATGGGTTCAGGGTTTAGGGTCGGTCTCGGGTTGAAGGTTTAGGGTGTAAGGCTTTAGGGTTCCAGGTTTAGGGTCCCAAAACACCCAAACACCCAAACACCAAAACTCCAAAACCCCCAAACCCCCCCTAAATCCCCCCAAACCCCCTTCAAAAACCCTAAACCCTAAACCCTAAACCCTAAACCCTAAACCCTAAACCCTAAACCCTAAACCCTAAACCCTAAACCCTAAACCCCCCAAAAAGCCCCAAAAGCTGTGAAGCCCCCGAACTCTGGGCTGGGGAAGCGAGAGTCCCGTAGCCTGTTCCTTGGCACTGTGCGGCTGAGGGCTTCGTGGGGTTTAGGGTTTTAGGGTTTAGGGTTTAGGGTTTAGGGTTTAGGGTTTAGGGTTTAGGGTTTAGGGTTCCGAAAAAGCAGAAGTTCAGAACTGGTAGCGACAGTCACCAATAGGGGTCCAGCCTAAACACCGCCCTCAACCCAGAGCTATAAGCCCTAAGCCCTAAACCCTATAAGCCCTAAGCCAACCCTAAACTCTAACCCTAAACCCTGAACCCTAAACCCTGAACTCTAAGCCCTAAACCCTACAAGCGCTAAACCCGAAACCCTAAACCTTCAGGGACCACTACCAGGGGTACGGAGTCTACTTCGCCTACTGCAGCGAGGCCGGGTGGAGTTTTGGGGTTTAGGGCTTAGAGTCCCTGCACCCCAGTCCCTGAAAGCCTTGTAGGGTTTAGGGTTTAGGGTTTAGGGTTTAGGGTTTAGGGTTTAGGGTTTAGGGTTTAGGGTTTAGGAGGGTTTAGGGTTTCGGGTTTAGGGTTTAGGGTTTAGGGTTTAGGGAAAAGGGTTTAGGGTTTAGGGTTTAGGGTTTAGGGCAACCTCCAGCCCCCCCTCCCCCAGCCAGGAAGGCGTGAAGCACATGCTGGAGGGAGCTTGCCCACCGCATCTTCCCGCCACAGAGAAGGCCCAGCTTTCCGAGGGTTTCTAGGGTTTTGGGTTTTTAGGGTTTAGGTTTTTTGGGTTTTGTGGTTTTTGAGTTTTGGGTTGTTAGGTTTTTAGGTTTTTAGGGTTTTGTGTTTTAGGGTTTTAGGTTTTAAGGGTTTTGAGGTTTTAGGGATTGTTGTTAGGGTTTAGGGTTTCGGGTTTAAAGGGGTTTAGGGTTTTAGGGGTCAACCCTTGATGTATTCACGGCCCTTCGAGTTTAGGGCTACAAGGGTTAGGGCCAGCCCCCTCCCCCCACATGCAAACCCCCTCCCCCAGCTCTAATGCCAACAATTCTGATCTTGGGGGAGGGAGATGCTTGTCTGGTGCCAAACCCTCAACCCTCAACCCTCAAGCTTAAATCCTCAACCCTAAAGCCTCGGGCCCAGGTTCTTTCCAAGGGCATGGGGTCCTTGTAAGGGTTTCAGGTTTAGGGCTTACATGTTAGGGCTCCCCTAAGCCCCTGAACTCTCAACCCTACACTCTACCCTAAACCCTAAACCCCAAGCCCGAAACCCTAAACCCTAAACCCTAAACCCCAAACCCGTCATCTTCCGCCAAAGATCGCCCCCCCCCCCCGTGCGCTCCGGTTTCAGGAGCCGGCGGAGTTCCAAAGCCTCGCCGACATCGCCAACAACTTTGGGGCCAAGGACCCTGAGGCGGGCGCTTCTTTAGGGTTTAGGGTTTAGGGTTTCTTACTGTTGGTTAGCAGGGAATGGGGCCAAGGACCCTGAGGCGGCGTCCCTTCGGGCCTTGTTTGGGCGCAGTTTTCTCTTTCGGTGTGTTAGTTTTTTGTTATTTGTGTATTTGCGATTATGTTGTCATTTTTCTTGTGTTTCTTTTCTTTATGTATTATGATTATCTCTTTCTTGATTTGTTAACTGGTACCAGTAGTATCTTTGTTCGTTTTTGGGGTTGTTTGTTGGTTAGTATAGATGTTATCTTCTTTTTATCTTTTTTCTTTGGGGGGGGGGGGAGGGAAGGAGAGGTTGCGGTCTGTTGTGGGCATCTGCGAGTCGTCGGGGTTTATTGGGGTTGCTAGGTGTTTTGGGTTTGGGTTTTAAGGGTTTCTTGGTTTTGTAGGTGTTTTTGGTTTGGGGTTTTAAGGGTTTCTTGGTTTTGTAGACTTTAGGTCATGGATTACTTCTCTCACCACAGAATATATGATAATGTATACCCTTATATTACATTGTATGATATCATCGTACTTCATGTTTCATATGAAAAAACACATGCTT
>CAJNDS010000133.1:150000-167500 GCA_905221605.1 Symbiodinium natans
CTACAAGCGGAGCAGGCAACGTCGTGGATGAGCACGGCGTCAGCGCACTGATGATGGCGGCCTTCATGGGCAGCAACGATGCTTGCGAGGCAATCTCTTCGCCCAAGCCCAAAACCCCAAGCCCTAAACCCCAAACCCTAAACCCTAAACCCAAAACCCTAAACCCAAAACCCAAAACCCAAAACCCTAAACCCTAAACCCTAAACCCTAACCCTTAACCCTAAACCCTAAACCCTAACCTTAAACCCTAAACCCTAAACCCTAAACACTAAACCCTAAACCCTAAACCCTAAACCCTAAACCCTAAACCCTAAGCCCTAAACCCTAAACCCTAAACCCTAAACCCTAAATTTTAAGCCCTAAGCCCTAAGCCCTAAGCCCTAAGCCCTAAGCCCTAAGCCCTAAGCCCTAAGCCCTAAGCCCTAAGCCCTAAGCCCTAAGCCCTAAGCCCTAAGCCCTAAACCCTAAGCCCTAAACCCTAAACCCTAAACCCTAAACCCTGGACCCCCAAAAGAAGCCCTAAGCCCCACACTCTGAGCCCTTGAGTCCCCAATCCCCGGCTTCTCGCAGCTTCGGCTCACTTTTGGGCTTAGGGTTTAGGGTTTAGGGTTTAGGGTTTAGGGTTTAGGGTTTAGGGTTTAGGGTTTTAGGGTTTAGGGTTTGCGGCCAGGTTCTCCTCAAGAAGGGCGCCGAGGTGAATCACGCGGAGCGCCACAGCAAGAGGTGCGCGGGCAGGGGGTGTGACTTGGGTGGTGCTTGCGGCTGTCGGGTTTGGGGTTCAGGGTTTAGAGTTGGGGTTTAGGGTTTAGGGTTAAGGGTTAAGGGTTTAGGGTTTAGGGTTTAGGGCCCCAAGTACAACAACGCCTTTCCATCTTTCCGGCTCAAGCACGCACCAAGCCCTGCAAGCCCTGCAAGCCCTGCAAGCCCTTAAAGACCCGAAAAGCCCTTACATGCTTGCAAAAAAAACGCCAAAAGCCTTCAAGGGCCTGAAAATCCTAGAACCAACCTAAACCCTAGACCCAAACCTGAAAACCCTAAACCCTAGAAACCCTTGCGCCCCTTCCAGAACCCGAAACCCTAAACCCGAAACCCTAAACCCTAGAAGCCCTTGAACCCTTTTAAGCCCCCTCCCGTTCGAGGACGGCCTTGATGATGGCAGCGCAGGGGGGACACCTGGACGTCGCCCGGGAGCCTAGCCCTGGTAGGGTTTAGGGTTTAGGGGTTGGGTTTAGGGTTTAGGGTTTAGGGTTTAGGGTTTAGGGTTTAGGGTTTAGGGTTTAGGGTTTAGGGTTTAGGGTTTAGGGTTTAGGGTTTAGGGTTTAGGGTTTAGGGTTTAGGGTTTCGGGAAGTCTATAGGGTCTACGGTCCTTGGTGTTGTTCTTTTTTAAGCTTCGCGGGTTGGGGGTCGAGGGATGTCAAGGCTATGATCATTTTCGGGTTCAGGGCTTTGGAGGTTGTTGAGGGCGCTTTAGGGTTTAAGGGTCCTACATTGGGATGTTCACCCTTCTACTACTGTAACAGTTCTTAATAGGGATGATAGTAGGGGGCACTATAGTCCTTTCTGTTAGTATAAGGGGGAACACCCCAAGTCCTAAACCCCAAGCCACAAACCCAAAGGGGTTCAGTGGAAGAGGGCTTGGGTGTTTTGTTCGGGATCCTGGGGCTTCAGTTGCTAAACCGAAAAAAAGCACAACCTTTTTTGATGCTTAGTTCCTTCACTGGGGGCCCTTATATGACAAGCTGCGGTTTAGGGTTTAGGTTAGGTGTTAGGTTTTAGGCTTTAAGGTTTTGGGGTTTAGGGTTTAGGGTTTGGGGTTTAGGGTTTAGGGTTTAGGGTTTCAGACCACAAAATTAGTGTATGATCGGACTCTGCCCTGGACTCCTAAGGTTGTATCCACGGGTTTGGGGGACCCTTGCTTCAGATCCTCTAAGGGAAGAGTAGGGGCCATGTTAGGAGTGTATATACATATATATGTATATGTGAATGCATATGTATATGTATATGTATATGTATACGTATACGTATATGTATATGTATATTTATATGGGTATGTGTATGTGTATGTGTATGTTAATGAGATTATTAATGCTGATACACGATGCATCTCTATCTTACGATTATTGGCATCATTTTTCTATGAATGTGTTCTTATATGAATAACTCATGCACGTGTTGCTGTTGATTTTTGGATTCAGTTTTTGGTTAGATACAGCCCAGGGGAGTATTCCTCATGAGTTACTTACGGTTCTAAGGACAATATAGAGCACCAGAGTGTAACCTCTAGACTCTAAATCCCTGGACCCTCAGCCTCAGCCAGCTTAAACCCCTACACCCCTCAACCTAACCCCTAAACCCTAAAACCCTAAACTCTAAGCCCCTCAACCCTAAACCCTAAGCCCCTCAACCCTAATCCCTAAGCCCTCAACCGTAAACCCCTAACCCTAAACCCTAAACCTTAAACCCTACACCCCAAGCCCTGCTTTCTCGCTTAGTCATCTCTCCGCCTGCAGCCAGGTGAAGACGCTTCTGACCTCGAAGGCCGATACAACTCAGGCCAGAAGAGGGTTCTGAGGTTCAGAGTGTAGGGTTTAGGGTTTAGGGTTTAGGGTTTAGGGTTTAGGGTGTAGGGATGTTTAGGGTTTAGGGATGTTTGAGGTGAAGGGTTTTGGGCTTAGGGATGTTTAAGGTTTAGGGTTGGCTTCCAACGCCTGAGCCCTCAACCAGAGCCACGGTTTAGGGTTTAGGGTTTAGGGTTTAGGGTTTAGGGTTTAGGGTTTAGGGTTTAGGGTTTAGGGTTTAGGGTTTAGGGAAGATTCAGCCTTCTCAGCCTGGAGCCCTAAACTCTTAAACCCCCTATCATTTTGCTTTCGCCCTCGCCCCTAAACCATTGAACTCTAAGTTGTACACCCCAAACCCTAAACCCTAAACCCTAAGCCCTAAGCCCTAAGCCCTAAGCCCTAAACCCTAAACCCTAAACCCTAAACCCTAAACCCTAAACCCTAAACCCTAAATCCTAGACACCTTCTGGGTGGCCCCGAGTGCCAGGTTGACATTGAGATGCAGACGGCGCTCCATTGGGCGGCGCACTCCCCAGCTCTAGGGGTTTTGTTTAGTTTTTTTGTTTTGTTTTTGAGGGGTTTTTATTTATTATTACTTTTTTTTCGGGGTTTTAGGGTTTTTTGGGGGGGTTTTGGGAGGCTTGGGGAGGTTGAGGGTTTTGGGGTTTTGGGGTTTTCGGGCAGCAAAGAAGCAGCGCGACCCCGCACCCGCAACACTTTGTGACCTGGCTTGAGCTCTTGGGGCAGCCCAGGGTTCAGGGTTTAGGGTTTTGGGTTTGGGGTTTATTAGGGCTTAGGGCAACTCTAACTCTAAACCCTAAACCCTAAGCCCTAAACCCTAAACCCTAAACTCAAGGAGCAGGCCGCCTCCCTACAGTGGGGGGGGGGGGGGCGGCGCCTAAGCCTCTCGACCTCGATGGCGCAACCCCCTTTTTGGAACTAGACTGGCGACCACCGTGACGGAATAAAGAAGTGTTATTATAAGTAAGCAATTTACTTGAAATTTGGGCCTAAACCCCAAAAGGAATAGGTTTGGGTGGTGTTGCCGCCTCGGACGGTGTGGGGTGGGAGAAAGGTGTCAGATGGCCCTCCGTAATCGGGCCAGAGATGCTCTTCGCACCTCACCAAGCTTTCGAGCTTGTCCCAAAGCCTAACCTTCACATTCACAGCACCTGCGCCCCATTACAGCAAACCCTAAACCCTAAACCCTAAACCCTAAACCCTAAACCCTAAACCCTAGACCCTAGACCCTAAACCCTAAACCCTAAACCCTAAACCCTAAACCCTAAACCCTAAACCCTAAACCCCAAGCCCTAAACCCTAAACGGAGGCTGTGGGTGGAAGAACCGAAGTGGCGCGGCTGCTGGCAGCCCTCGGACAGAAGGACGCCAAGAACGAGCAGGACACCGCAGATTTCTGGGCTCGGGGGAAGGTTTAGGGTTTAGGGTTTAGGGTTTAGGGTTTAGGGTTTGAGGGCTTCGGGGTTCCGAGGGCTTCCTGAAGTGTTCAGGGTTAAGGGATGGGCCCAAAAGGGCACTTCCTCCCGAGAGTCTGGGACGTAAAGGGGTTTGCTTGTTTAGGGTTTAGGGTTTAGGGTTTAGGGTTAGGGTTTAGGGTTTAGGGTTTAGGGTTTAGGGTTTAGGGTTTAGGGTTTAGGGTTTAGGGTTCAGGATTTAGGGTTTAGGGTTTAGGGTTTAGGGTTTAGGTTTGAGGGCCTTCCCCCCCGCCAGGGCGAGACGCCGGCGATGGTGGCAGAGATGCTCGGCAGTTTAGGATTCAGCTTTCTGGTCTAGGGTTTGGGGTTTGGGGTTCAGGGTTTAGGGCTTGGGGCGTGAAGGGTTTAAGGGCGACACCTCACATTCAAGCCAGACAGGGAGGGCGTGACGGGTTAAGGCTTTTTGTTGGGTTAAGGGTTTAGGGCTTAATTGGGGTTTAGGGTTTAGGGTTTAGGGTTCAGGGCGCAGCAGTCGCTTGCTTGGCGTGTGACAGCATGCCCGACCAAGGAAGATGAAGCACAGGGACACAGCAGCCTCTCTCATGTAGGCGCCCGGCTGCTTTGATCGTGCGGACTCTCACGCCCTAAACCCTGAACCCTAACCCTTCTCCCCCTAAAGCCCCGAACCTTTAACGTCAAGTTCCAGAAATGATCTTTTGGGGCTTCGAAGCCCGAATTGAAGGGCTCTTATGAGGCTTAAGGTTCTTGGGCAGTGTTGAGCCCAAGAGTTTTGGTCCAGGTGAACCTCTGCATGGGGGGTAGGTACCTAGGGAAGCTTCGGGAAGCTTAGGGAGCCTTATGGAGTGTTGGGGAGTATGGGGAGCCTTGAGTGACATACCCCCCCTTGAGACCCCCTCCCTTAAGAAACCCGAAGCTACACCCACCAAAACCCGAAGTTCGAGCTTCCGGAAGTGTCAAAGGGTCGGTTCTCTAAGTGATGGCCCCTTGTTGGGTACCCTAAATAAGAGGGGCCGCCGTCTAGTAAGGACCCCAAAGGGACCCATACTTGAGAGAAGTGACCATATGGCCATTTCCCACATGGTCCTTTACCAACATGGGGTTTTGGGTCTAGGTCCTTAAACAAAACGACCCCAAAGTAGCGCAATCCTCGGTTGAGGGTTCCAGGGTTGTGGGTTCAGGTTGAAGACCCTATTTTGAGGGTATGTAGTCATAATTGCTATACCACTTCAAACCCAAAAAGGGACTGCAATGCCTACATGTGGCCGCTGACTGCTTGCAGGGGCGGGCTGGCCATCTCCCACCCCCCCGTGACGCTGCTGCTTTTGAAGGCCTGCCAGCGAGGCAGCGTGGACCGTGGCCTCTTGCCATCACTGGCCCAGGCAAGGAACCCCTAAACCCCCTTAAATTGCCTAAACCCCCCCACTCTCAGGCACCCTAAACTACATGTTAGGGCTCATGGGTTCCATTAAAGAAGCCTGGGCATCCCGCGTCTCACCCAAGTCGATCTCAAGCCCACGGAGAGGAAGCCAACGTGCTTCTTGTCAGCTGCACAAGCTCAGAGCTCACGCCCGGAACGCGTCTTCTTTTAGGGGTCCTAAACCCTAAACCCTGAACCCTGAACCCTAAACCCTGAACCCTGAACCCTGAACCCTGAACCCTAAACCCTACACCCCAGACCTGAGGGGCCCCTGAAAGCCTCCACACCCCCCCTGGAAAGCACGCGCTTCGGGAGAGAGATGGGGCTGGTTTTGCCGGCAGAGGAAGCGGGCGGCTGACTCGGGCGAGCAAAGGGTCCTGAAATGGAGTCGCTAAACCCTAAACCCTAAACCCTAAACCCTAAACCCTAAACCCTAAACCCTAAACCCTAAACCCTAAAGCCTAAACCCTAAGCCCGAAACCCTCAACCCTCAACCCTAAACCCTAAGCCCGAAACCCTAAACCCTAAGCCCTAAACCTGCGACCCCTAGCCCACCGAGCCCACCAGACTCCAAGACTCCAAAGCCCAACCGCCCTAAACTCCAATCCCCGGGTTCAGTGTTTAGGGGTTTAGGGTTTAGGGTTTAGGGTTTAGGGTTTAGGGGTTTAGGGGTTTAGGGTTTAGGGGTTTCAGGTTTTCAGGTTTAATTTTAGGGTACCCCCCCTGGGGTTTAGGAGTAGCCTCCTGCAGGCGGATCACAGTTTGCTCGCCCGGGGGCGAGTTTGAAGTGCTACCACCAGCCGCAGCTCCTCTAATTGGTGGGATCCTAACACAACTTCCCTCGCCCTTTAGTGTGGTCTCCTGATTAGTGTGGGGCCCCCCCCCCCCCCCAAATATTAATTCCGCCCCCGCAATAGTAACAAAAAAAAACGGACCCCCCAAACTAATTTCGGCCCCGGCCCCCCCCCCCCCCCGGCTCTCATTCCCTCTTGGCTCCTCTTCCCTCTCCTCTTCCTCTCCTCTCCTCTTCCTCTCCCTCCTCTTAGGTAATCAAGCTCAGATAAGCTCAGATGAGCTCAGCTCAGGTAAGCTCAGGAAAGCTCAGGTAAGCTCAGTAATTAAAGCTAAGGTAAGCTCCGCTCAGGTAATCTTAGGTAAGCTCAGGTAAGCTCAGGTGAGCTCAGCTCAGGAAAGCTCCGGTAAGCTCAGGAATTAAAGCCTGACATTATTGTGGGTGTGCATCAGTTTTTATTAATGAGGTTCGGGGCAGCTCGTGGACTACCCCCTTCAAAATTTGATGGCTAGGGCTCCTCAGATAAGCGAAGTCATAAGGAACCCTTGCTTTCTGGCCTGGCCGTAGACCCTGAACCCGGGAAGCTTGAGGCCTGAGGGTCGAGGCCCTTCACTTTTCTTTCCTCATCTTCTTCTCCTTTTTTCTTTCTTCCGAAGCCCATGCCCGAAAAACTTTGCATTATAGTGCGGGGGCAGCCAAATCTTTGTCCCCTGAATTGTTTTTTGAAAACTTTTCATTATTGACGGGGTCCACACTAATCAGGATACAACATTACCCTCTATGCCCCCAATATAAGGCCGCCTTGATGAAGCCCGACCCTAACTAGGGCGGGGAGAGTAAAGGATCTCACAACGAACCGGGCCGCCGTGTCATGGGCACCAGGTCGGGGGTCGTGGCCCAAATGTTGAAGCCTTAGGGTTCACGGTTTAGGGCGTCGAATTTAGGGGTCATCATCGAAGAAGCAGGATAGTTAAGTTTGTTCTTTAGAGATCCAGAGTGCCTAGGGTTGGCTCAGAAACGCTAAAGCCTGGACTACTCGCGTTTCGCTAACGCTACAGCCTAGACTACTCGCCTTTCGCTACTCCCACAAAAGGGTTTAGGGTGTTGGGGTTTAGGGCTATTGGTTTGAGAGTATCATGGTTTGGGTGTTACGGTATTCAGGTGCCCTAAACCCTAAACCGTAAACCCTAAACCCTAAACCTTAAACCCTAAACCCTAAACCCTAAACCCTAAACCCTAACCCCAAACCCCAAACCCTAAACCCTAAACCCTAAACCCTAAACCCTAAACCCTAAACCCTGAACCCTGAACCCTGAACCTTCAAACCGAAAGCCGGACAGCCATGACCCCTATGCGGCAACTGCCGTGGCCACGCCGTTTTCTCCGTCGTAGCAACGAAGAACAGCCAGCGAGGAGGAAGCTACGCTTGCGTTCCAAAATCTCACCACCAGCCCAGGGGTGGGTTTAGGGTTTAGGGTTTAGGGTTTAAGGTTTAGGGTTTAGGGTTTAGGGTTTAGGGTTCAGGGTTCAGGGTTCAGGGTTCAGGGTTTAGGGTTCAGGGTTCAGGGTTCAGGGTTCAGGGTTTGGGGGCCAGTGTCTACGCTCATAGAGGTCATGAAGCAGAATCCCGGGGTATGGGACCTATCAGACCCTACGTGGCACCCCGCAATCGGGCTCAGGAGCGCACCTGCAGAGTGTGCTGTGCAGTCGCGCAAGGCATGCAAGCACATCAGCTAGCGACTAGCTGTGACACAGACCCTGTCAAAGGGTTTAGGGGTTCAGGGTTTATGGTTTAGGGTTTAGGGAGCTTCCCCGCAGAACCCTCTGGCACCGGGCGTTGAAGCAGTCACTTTTGACGCACCCTGTTGGGCCTGGCGCCCCTCACTTCTTCAAGATAGAGAGATCATGGAAAGGGACCACGAGTATGGCAACAGCGAGGACGCGGTGTCATGCTCATCTTCCTAAACCCATGCTGAAGACCTCCCACCCAAAACCCTAAACCCTAAACCCTAAACCCTAAACCCTAAAACCCAAAACGCTAAAAGCCCTTCCTGCACGGCCTACACACCCTTTCACACGATCCCCGAAGGATCAGATTGCGGTTGGCGTGCAGATCATCCAGCGGGCGTTCCAGAGGAAGGCAGGGGGCTTTAAACCTCTAAGGCCCTAAGCCTCTCCGAAACCCCCCACATGGGAGTTAAACGATACTAGGGGTACCTTCTTGGGGTCCTTCTCATAAGGGGGATCCGACTATTTGGGGGTCAGAACTAGGGTCCCTTCTTGTCCTAACCCCCGAGATGCCTGAAACCCAAAGAACCCTAAACCCTTCATGCCCCCCCCCCCCCCCCCCCGGTCTGGTTTGAATGTGAGACCTAAACCCTTCACGCCCAGGGCCCCCCCAAGCCCTAAACCCTAAACCCTAAACCCTAAGCCCTAAACCCTAAACCCTAAACCCTAAACCCTAAACCCTAAACCCTAAACCCTAAACCCTAAGCCCTAAACCCCAAGCTCCAAACCCGAGCACGCAACCCCGAGACCCGGCCCCAGAAACTTCGGAGGTTCGGGGTTGCCTTCAGGAATTAGGGCTTGGGCTTCGAAGGTATACGGCTCAGGCTCAGTGTGCCGGTTTTTTTTTTTCGGCGGCCGGGGGGGAGGGGGGCTTAAACTTGGGGTTAAAGGGGGGGCGCTTCTGGGGTTTCTGGGGCCCTACAGTCACTAAACCCTACACCCGAAACCCGAAACCCTAAACCCTAAACCCCAAACCCTAAACCCTAAACCCTATAACTAAACCCTAAACCCTAAACCCTAAACTCTAAACCCCAAACCCTAAACCCTAAAGGGCTCAGGAATTCAAGATCAGCGTGCGAGGCACGTATGGAGTCCTTAGCATGGGGCCTCAACGCTGAGTCCGAGGCCCTCCTCAAGTAAAGGGTTTAGGGTTTAGGGTTTGGGGTTTGGGGTTTAGGGTTTAGGGTTTAGTTATTATGGGCTCAGGTCCGGAAAGTTTCGGGGAGTTTCGGAAAGTTTCGGGGAAAGTTTCGTTTTTAGCAGTTCAAGTTACAGGGGCTTGAGGGTTTAGGGTTTAAAACACCCTAAACCCTAAACCCTAAACCCTAAACCCTGAACCCTAAACCCTAAACCCTAAACCCTAAACCCTAAACCCTAAACCCTAAACCCTAAACCCCAAACCCCAAACCCTAAACCCTAAAGCCCTGCGACTGTCCAGGTGAACAGCCTGGACCAGGAGATCAAGAAGATGGAGCCACTTGGCCACAAGGGCCCAAAAGAGAAACCCAAACCCGAAGCTAGGAAGAAGCAAAGCCTTAGGGTTTAGAGTTTAGGGTTTGAGGGTTAAGGTTTTTCTAGGGTTTAGGATTGAGGGTTCAGGGTAACCCTAAACCCTCAACGCAAAAAGCCTAGCCTCTATTCTTTCCCAAGCTCGAAGCGCCAACCTTGGGGTCTGGTGCCTAGGGTTACACCCACCGAAGCACTTGCTGTAGCCGGAAGCTGAAGACGCCCGATGCCTTCCTAAACAGGGTTTAGGGTTTAGGGTTTAGGGTTTAGGGTTTAGGGTTTAGGGCTTAGGAAGCCGAAGCGATGGCTCATGCTTTCCCCTCGCAAGGTTCAGGCGAAGCAATTTCCCCAAAGTCTTCCCAGGGTTCAGGGTTCACCAATATTATGTTCCTTGTTTTTGTTGTATTGGTTTCAGGAGCTCAGTATGGCGGTTTCCGACATTGGGGCCCTTATTATGAGGGGATCCTACTATTTGGGGATCTATGTTGGACGTCCCCTATTTCGTAACCCCCCCCCCATATACACTACCAAGATGCCATTGCAACCGCAATCCGCTTCATGTCATGTCACGCTCCCCGTCCTGTTCATGACATCCAAGGTTGACTTGTGAGGACCGCGTGCTCCTCTTGCCTGCCATTGCTTGGGGCCTAAACCCTAAGCCCTAAGCCCTAAGCCCTAAGCCCCAACCCCTAAACCCTAAACCCGCTCGGAAGAGTGGAAGTCACACTGACGAGGGGCGTGTACGCGGTTTCTTTTGTTGCGTATTGGTGAGTGCATGCTTTGGGCGTCCTTTATTGGGGGGGAGACTAGCAACAAGTTTTGGGGTCTGCCGTTCTCTCTCTTATCGCAGGTTCCTATTCTGGCAGCTTCTTAGGGTAGAGGCCCTAAACTCTAATTAAACCCTAAACCCTGAACCTTAAACCCTAACCCCTAAACCCAGAGCCCTAAACCTAAATTTTAAACCCTAAACCCTAAAACCCTAAAATCCTAAAACCCTAAAGCCCTAAAACCCTAAACCCTAAACCCTAAACCCTCAACCCTCAACCCTAAACCCTCAACCCTAAACCCTAAACCCTCAGCCCTAAACCCTCAACCCTAAACCCTCAACCCTCAACCCTCAACCCTCAACCCTAAACCCTAAACCCCAAACCCTAAACCCTAAACCCTAAACCCCAAACCCCAAACCCTAAACCCTAAACCCTAAACCTTAAACCCCAAACCCTAAACGCCCGAAGCCCTAAGCTGAAGGGCTCGGGGGCACGGAGGAGCACCGGGCCAACGTGGCAAGCCTGGACCGGAAGAACTCCGCTCTGCAGGAGGGCCTCAGGGCTTTTAGGGTTTAGGGTTTAGGGTTTAGGGTTTAGGGTTTAGGGTTTTAGGGTTTTAGGGGTTAGGGTTTAGGGTTTTTAGGGTTTTAGGGTTTTAGGGTTTAGGGTTTGGAGTTTAAAATTTAGGGCTTCAGGGGGTCCAAGGTTTGGGGTTTAGGGAATGGGGTTTATGAGTTCAGGGCTTCAGGGTTTTCAAGGTGTTTGTAGGGCTACAGGGCATTTATCGTCTTACAGGGCTTTAGGGTTTGTGGATTCTGGTGTGTAGGGTTTTAGGATTTAGGGTTTCAGGGCTCAGGAAGTTAACGCACCACAAACCTCGCAGCCCCCGTTGCCCCGTTTAGCCCAAACCTGCGAGCCCCGAAACCGCCCCTAAAACCCTAAACGCTCCAAATCCTGCGCCCCTACAAGCCCTTCCCGCGCCCCAGCCACCTTCCACAACTGCAACCCCCGACCTCAAACGCTAACACCTAAAGCCATAAACCCAACGCCCCAAAACCCTAAAACCTCAAAACCCAAACCCCAAACCCGAAACCCCAAACCCCAAACCCCAAACCCAAACCCTAAATCCCTAAACCCTCAACCCCCAAACCCTGAACCCCAAACCCTAAACCTAAATCCTAAACCCTAAACCTTAAACTCCAAACTCTAAACCCTAAACCTTAAACCTTAGACTCGAAACAGAGCAGGTGGAGCTCGTGGAGACTAAAGAGCGCTGGGAGCAGCTGCAAGACGAGGAGAAGGCGCACGAGGGTTTAGGGTTTAGGGGTTTAGGGTTTAGGGTTTGGGGTTTGGGGTTTAGGGTTTGGGGTTTAGGGTTTAGGGTTTAAGGTGTAGGGTTTAGGTTTCGAGGTTTTGGTTTAGGGTTGTGCCGGGGCGCTGGGGTTTTTTGAGGGTTCCAGGCTTAGGGTTCGGGGGTGCTTTGGGGGTTTCGCTTCTACCCTAAACTTACCCTACACTTACCCTACCCCTAAACCCTAAACCGTAAACCCTAAACCCAAAACCCAAAACCCTAAACCCTAAACCCGAAACCCTAAACCCTAAACCCTAAACCCTAAACCCTAAACCCTAAACCCTAAACCCTAAACCCTAAACATGCTACAAACCGGAAACCCGAGAAACCCTAAACCCGAGAAGCCTCTCCAGTCCCTTATTAATTCGGTCTGGACGGAAAGGAGCTCTACAAGACCCTGGGCTCGCTGAAGAAGCAGATTCTGAGGCTCTGAGGGTTTGAGGGTTTGAGGCTGTGAGGCTTTGAGGGTTTGAGGGTGTAGGAAGCAGGGTTTGGGGTCTGTGAGGCGCATGTGGTTTCTAGGGGTTCAGGCGGCCATCTACGCAGGAATTGGCCGTGCGTGTGTTCAGATCCCACTTGCCGGACGGTTCCTATACGACAGAATTTAAGGTTTTTTTTGTTATGAGGGTTTAGGGTTTTCCCGGTGCTTGTGTAAAGTTAGTGTACCAGCAGGGACGATGATGTTGTAACCCTACCGGCTTTCTGACTGTGCCCTCAGCTGCTGGATGCACCCGTGGCCCTCAAACAGCAAAATTCAAGAAACACAAAGGACAATCCTACATGGGAGTTTCCGAAACGGGGTACCTTCTTGGGGTCCTTCTTTCCAGGGAATGGGTCTATTATTGGGGTCCCATATTTCTCGTAAGCCCACACATCCTGCACCCTAAGCCCCAAGCCCTGAACTCGAAACCCTTCGAACGGCCGTAGCGCGTGTCCTGCGCCGCAAAGGCTGGAAAGTCTGAAGGCTGCCGTCCTGAAGGAAATTCAGGACCGAGGTGACGAGACCCTAAACCCTAAACCCTAAACCCTAAACCCTAAACCCTAAACCCTAAACCCTAAACCCTAAACCCTAAACCCTAAACCCTAAGGCCTACACCCTAAACCCTAAGGCCTACACCCTAAACCCTAAACCCTAAAGCGCAACCCCCTTCACTCTGGCACAGACTTGTCGGCCTCTGGGCGCCCTACGGCCCCCCAAAGCCCTCAGGCCCGCATTTCCCTAAATTGAGGTTTAGGGCTTAGGGCTTAGGGTATAGTTTAGGGTTTAGGGTTTAGGGTTTAGGGTTTAGGGTTTAGGGTTCAGGGTTCAGGGTTTAGGGTTTGGGGTTTAGGGTTTGGGGTTAAGCCCCTTACCCCCCCTCTTAAAGCCCAGGAAGCTCATGTTGTTTGGGAGGTTTTTACCCTAAACCCTGAACCCTGAACCCTAAACCCTAAACCCTAAACCCTAAACCCTGAACCCTGAACCCTGAACCCTGAACCCTGAACCCTGAACCCTGAGCCCGAGGATGATCAGCACAAGGAAGCAGAGCTTGGCGAGCTGAAAGCCCTGATGAGCGACGAGTACTTCCGCGTGGGCCTGCCTCAAGTTTGCTTTTGGGGTTTGGGGTTTGGGGTTTGGGGTTTGGGGTTTGGGGTTTAGGGTTGAGGGTTTAGGGGCTTAACACCCAGACCCCCAGAAAATGTCGTACGGGTAGGGTTGAGTTGGGCCAGGGGGGGGGAGGGTTCGCATGACATCAGAACTAACGTGTGTGAGTCCTAAGATTGCCCACGAGCAGCCCTAAGCCCTAAACCCTAAACCCTAAACCCAGAAAGGGAGCCATGGTTTGGAGAAACTGGCGCTGCTGATACAGTAGGCTTCTGCAGCTGTGGGGCGCTCAAGAGCCCGTAGACCATGAACCTAAACTCCGGAACAAGGTCCCTTAGTATTGCGTCACCAGAAGTTGTTAGAGGGTTCTGAGGTATTGATGCAGTGTACCCCAAAATTAAGCCCTAAACTCTACAAACCCTAACCCTAAACTCCAAGCCCCAAAACCCCTAAACCCTAAACCCGAAACCCACCCGAAACCCTAAACCCTAAACCCTAAACTTCCCAAACCCCAAACGCGGCCAACGCCCCCTTCTTCTTCCCCGGGTGGCCAGGGCACGATGCCTCTCACAGCTGGAGAGCTCGGCTATGGCCACACGAGCAGCTTGTCCCGACATTTCGGGTTTGGGGGTTTAAGGGTTTTAAGGGTTTTAAGGGTTTTCAGGGTTTTAAGGGTTTTAAGGGTTTTAAGGGTTTTAAGGGTTTAAAGGGTTTAAAGGGTTTTAAGGGTTTTAAGGGTTTTAAGGGTTGTGGGGTTTAGGGTTTTAGGGTTTTAGGGTTTTAGGGTTTTACGGGTTTTACGGGTTTTACGGGTTTTACGGGTTTTACGGGTTTTACGGGTTTTACGGGTTTTACGGGTTTACGGGTTTAAAGGGCTTTAAGGGTTTAATTGGCTTTAGGGGTTTGAAAGGGTGTTAAGGGTTTAAGGGTTCAGGGTTGAGCCCTACACCCTAAACCCTAAAACCTGAAGCCCTTCCAGATGAATTCGGGACTCTGGGGGTTCATAGTTTCATCAGAGCTTGTTTAAGGACCCCTAGTCCCTGAACCCTCAACCCCAAGCCCCTCAACCCTCAACCCCACTCCCTGCACCCGAACGCCCGAAAGCCCTAAACCCCAAACCCTGAACTCCTAAACCCGAAACCCTAAACCCTAAACCCGAAACCCCAAACCCTAAACCCTAAACCCTAAACCCTAAACCCGAAACCCTAAACCCTAAACCCCTAAACCCCCTAAACCCGCAAAAACCGGGAAACCCTGCGCCCTGCTTGGACAGGTGCAGCACCCTCCCGCCATGAGGGCCTGAGAGCGCCCAAATTCGGCACCCAGGACTACCCTTGGGGTTTAGGGTTTAGGGTTTCGGGTTTAGGGTTTAGGGTTTCGGGTTGAGGGTTTAGGGTTTAGGGTTATTTAGGGTTATTTAGGGTTATTTAGGGTTTAGGGTACGCATAGGGTTTAGGGTTTCGGGGGCTGCGGGAGGGGTTGGGGTCTGGGGTTGGGGCTTATGTAGGGCTTAGGGTGCAAGTCACAGGGCTTAGGGCGTAGGGGTTTGGGGTTTAGGGTTTAGGGTTTAGGGTTTAGGGTTTAGGGTTTAGGGTTTGGGGTTTAGGGTTTGGGGTTTAGGGTTATTTAGGGTTATTTAGGGTTTATGGGCTTTGAGGCAGTTAGGGGTTTCGGGTTCTTAGAGTTGACTTGTTTTTTACAAAAGTTGGCCTGGGGCCCTCCAAAAGCCATCCCAGAGCCTGGATTCAGGCTTTAGCGGAAAAAACATAACTAAACCCTAAACCCTAAACCCTAAACCCTAAACCCTAAACCCTAAACCCTAAACCCTAAACCCTAAACCCTAAGCCCTAAACCCTAGACCCTAAACCCCCTAAACAGAAACGTATGGCCCGCCATGCAGGCGACGTTTCCGCAGGCTCCAACCGAGCCGATTGCGGCGGCACCTCCCCCGCTACAGGCCGGGCTTCCTGTGTCACCTTGACAAAGCTTGGGGCTTAGTAGTGCTTTACGGTTTACCTGTAAACCCTAAGCCCTAAGCTCTAAACCCTAACTAAACCCTAGTCCCGAAGGAAGGGCCGGAGCGGTTCCGCTCGCCTCGTTGCCATGATCCCCCGAATGTTTATAGCGGTTTGAAGGGTACACTAGCATATATAGCGGGGTTATCAGGGGGTTTAGGGTGTTTACAGGGGTTCATGGGGGTTTTGGGCGGTTAATAGGGTGTTTACGGTGTTTAGGTTACGGGGCTTACAGTTTTAGGGTTTCATCCTGTTTAGGGCTTTAGGGTGTGGGGCTTTACAGGGTTTGTGGTTGTTGTGGCAAGGGGTCCTTGTGGGGAGTGTAAGTAGGGCCTTACTAGCGAAAAGTGCGTACGGCACTTACTTTCTTTGACAGGTTCCGTTCCAATAGAGAGCCAGCACTCCAACCCTGCAACCCTCCAATAAACCCTATAAACCCTAAGCCCTAAACCCTAGGCCCTAACCCCCCCCCCTCCCCAGATGCTGGTACGAACTAGTCTCCAAAGAAGCTGCCAGATAATGCCAACACAATGTGGACTACCACGCCATGCCTGAAAGGCGGCGGAAATTTCTTAGGACTCAAGAAGTTGTTAAGGAATGACCGCACGTTCGGCGATGCTCTGACTACTGCGCCGACGTGCAAGCCGGAACTTTTTCCCTTTTCAGTGCTGTTGTTGGAAGAGCCATGGCAAGCCTCCCTCCCCCCCCCCCCCGAAAAAAACACAAAAAGACAAGAAAAAAGAGAAGAAACACAAAAAGCAACCCTAACCCTAAACCCTAAATGCCCTACAACACAAGAAGGCAAAGAAGCAAAGCCTTTAAAAATGTGACTGCCAGGCGCCACCCAGGGAGGCCCCTCGCCCTGCGGCCAGTTCTCCCGTGGTGGACGGCAAGGCATTCTTCAGGCGGGGTGGAGGGTCTAGGATTTAGGATTTAGGGTTGAGGGTGGGCTAAGGGTTTGGGTTTTTTTGTTGTCTCTCTTCAGGGGGGGCAAGGATTTAGGTTGAGGCAGGGTTTAGGGTAGAAGGTTGGAGGAGTTAAGGTGTTTACGGTTGGGGGTTGGAGGAGTTGGGGCTGGTCATGTCTCATGCACTTGGCCCCTCCACCCTAAACCTTAAACCTTAAGCCCTAAACCCTAAACCTCAAAGCTGCAAGGCTTGCCCGGACCAAGCTGCCGATCGAGGTGCATCAGGGCATACCCCCCCCCCCCCCCCCCCCCTACAGCCCTAATGACCCAAACCCCTGGCTGCGGTGCCCCAAAACCCAAGACCCGAAGCCCAACACGCCCCTAAACCCCACACCCCAAACCCCAAACCCCTCCCCAAACCCCAAGCCCTAGCCCTAAACCCTAGACCCCCCACCCCCCCCCCCCCAAAGCCCCATTAAAAAAACCCCAAGCCTTCCTGTTTCGGTGTGCAGGACTTCAACAAGTTCCTGGCCAGCATCAAACGGCTCAACAACCAGCAGCAGACGAGGGAGGAGCCCTGCCTAGGGTTTAGGGTTTAGGGTTTGGGGTTTGGGGTTTGGGGTTTGGGGTTTAGGGCTTAGGGCTTAGGGCGTACGGAGGAAGAATCAGGGCTTTAGGGTTTTGCTGACGCCCGCGGCTCAGTTTTAGAGATGTGCGGGTTTGCGAAAATAGGGGACCCCCAAATACACACCCAAGTAGTAGGATCCCCTTCTGAATAAACAGGACCCCATAACGGTACCCCTCATACCGTAAAGAGGGCTCATGATTCCCGGCCTGCTCGTGAGGAGACGTTGCGGGAGGCCAGTATCATCTTCGGCCCCGACCGATCGGATCTGCATCGGCCCTGGTAGGAGATTTGGGGTTGGGGTCCAATTCGGGTTTAGGGTTTAGGGTTTAGGGTTAGGGTTTAGGGTTTCAGGGAGGTGCCAGTCTGGTGGGCGTTTTCCGGACAAGGGTTCTGGTTCAGGGTTCAAGGCTTTCGGGATTTAGGGTTTGAGGGCTGAAGGGTTTTGCGGTTGCGGGTTCTAGGGGGTGGGGTAGAGGGCTTATGAGGGCTTGAGGAGAATAGGAACTGGGGTTCAGGGGTTGTCCCGGGAGACCTCCTTCTGACAAGTGCTCGGAGCAAGGTTTAGGTTTTAGGTTAGGATCTTAGGGACTCACAGAGGCATCCCAGACCCCAAACCCCGAACCCCAAACCAAAAACCCCAAACCCCAAACCCCAAGCCCTAAACCCCAAACCCAAAACCCCAAACCCCAAACCCTAAACCCGAGCCCTAAACCCCAAACCCCAAACCC
>CAJNDS010000133.1:172500-177500 GCA_905221605.1 Symbiodinium natans
AAACCCTAAACCCTAAACCCTAAACCCTAAATCCTAAACCCCACACCCTACACCCTACACCCTACACCCTAGACCCTAAACCCGAAACCCTAAGCCCTAAGCCCTAAATCCTAAACCCAAACCCTGAGAAGCCCTAAGCCCAGCGCCCCAATCGCGCCTTTCTTCCTAAGGTGTGCCGGCCGCCATTGCTAGTTTCTGCACTTGCGCCGTCTCGTGTGCTCTCATTGCCCCTTCGGCTGAGGGTTTCGGGTTTAGGATGGCCCACAGGGTTTTGGGTTAGGGTGTGGTAGGTTTCGGGTCCTCAGCCGTATGCCCTAAGCGCTAGACTCTTAAGCCCGAGATCTTGGCTGCCTTAGCCCTTAAAGACCCAAACTGCAAAAACCTAGACCGTGAACCTGCAACCCTTGGCCCTAGACCCTGAATCTTAAACTGAACCCCAAAACCCTAACCCAACCCTAAACCCTAGACCCTGAACCCCAAATTAGGGTTTAGGGTTTAGGGCTAGGGTTTAGGCCTTCTGGGTCCCTCAACTGGAGAGCCGGGGGTGCGAGGCTCTCGACGCTCTGCCGGGCGGCTGGCCGGTTGCAACCGCTTGCACCTACATCGCCTTCTGGTTCGTCCCTGGATACCTTTATTGCTCAAACCTTTTGGGAGTTTAGGGTTTTGGATTTAGGGTTTAGGGTTTAGGGTTTAGGGTTCAGGATTTAGGGTTCGCAAACTTGCAGGTTTTCCTCGCCTGGCAGAGCATCCGCCGCTGCTGCGGCCACCAGACGATGGTCTTCCTCGACAGCCTGTGCATCGCCCAGCACGACCAGGAGTGGGGGAGGGGGGAGGTTCGGGCCCAGGATATGGGGTTTAGGGTTTAGGGCTTGGGGTTTAGGGTTCAGGGTTTGGGGTTTAGGGTTTAGGGCTTGGGGTTCAGTATCTCAGAGTTCAAGCATTCACTAGGGTTAGCAGCTCTTGTCAAGCGCCCGAAAAGTACCGACCCACCCAGAGAATCCCATACTATTAAGATAATACAAAGTTTCACACGCAACCCAAACTCTTAGCCCCAATGAAACCCTACGAACGCGTCCCTGAACCTTAAACCCGAACCTTCGAACCCTAAGCCCTGAGACTGAACCCCAAACCCTACATATTTATATATCTTGTATGATAGAGTGGTTTAGGGTTTGGGGTTCGGGTTTAGGGTTTAGGGTTTGGGGTTTTAGGGTTTGGGGTCCCGGGTTTCGAGGCGCCCGGGAAGAGCCCCGATGCCCCCAAAAGCCTAAAGCCTCAAAAAAAAAGCACAACCCAAAACCCTTCATGGCCCGGGATGGCCCTAGACAACCCGACGGCCTAAACCCTAAATCCAAGCCCCTAAACCCTAAACCCTAAACACCAAAACCCCCGAAGCCCAAACCCTCAAAGCCCAGGGCCTCAAGAAGACTAAGAGGAGCATCCTCAACCCTAAGCCCGAAACCCTAAACCCTAAGCCCTAAACCCTAAACCCTAAGCCCTAAGCCCTAAACCCTAAACCCTAAACCCTAAACCCCAAACCCCAAACCCCAAACCTGAAGCCCTCAAAGGACCTCAAGAAGAGGGGCATCCTACCCCTAAACCCTAAACCCTAAACCCTAAACCCCAAACCACAAAGGACCTCAAGAAGAGGGGCATCCTCGGCTTAGCGGGCTTGGTCTCGAAGTCTCAGTCTCTTCTCATCCTCTGGTCGCCGAGGTACTGCACCAGGTGCGCCTGCAGTCACGCGAAACCTCCTACTTAACCCTAAACCCTAAACCCTAAACCCTAAACCCGAAACCCTAAACCCTACACCCTAAACCCTAAACCCTAAACCCTAAACCCTAAACCCTAAACCCTAAACCCTAAACCCTAAACCCTAAACCCTAAACCCTAAACCCTAAACCCTAAACCCTAAACCCTAAACCCTAAACCCTAAACCCTAAACCCTAAACCCCTAAACCCTAAACCCTAAACCCTAAACCCTGAACCCTAAACCCCTAAACCAACACATCCCAGAGGCTGTGGTGTGCCTTTGAGCTCGCGTGCTTCTTGAAGGATGACCCCTCAAAATCGAGGCGGGGTTTGTTTAGGGTAAATTAGGGTTTAGGGTTTAGGGTTTAGGGTTTAGGGCTTAGGGCTTAGGGCTTAGGGTTTGGGGTTTGGGGTTTAGGGTTTGGTGATTTAGGGCTTCAGGGATTTCAGGGTTTAGCGTTTAGGGGTCTAGGGTTTAGGGTTTAATCCGGGTTTAGGGTTTAGGGGTTTAGGGGTTTAGGGTTTAGGGGTTAGGAGTTTAGGTTTTAGGATTTTGGGGGCTTCGGGCTGTTGGGATTCAGGACTTAGGCGGGGGGGGGGGGGGGGGCAGCGGCGTGCTTGACACGTGAGGTTGACGCCTGCCCCAAGTTGGGTTCGGGTGTAAGGGCGCTTCGTCCAAGCCATAGAGTGCATGACTTTAGGTTTAGGGCTTAGGGTTTAGGGTTTTAGGGTTATAGGGGTTTAGGGTGTAGGGTTATAGGGGTTTAGGGTTATAGGGGCTTTGGGTTTAGGGTTCAGGGCTTAGGGTTTGGGGTTGTAGGCTTGAGGATGACTGTGGCAACTGCCAGGCAGATCGAGTTTGCGCCCGTCAGCATGGCGCCGTTGTTGCTGGCGGCCTCAGTTTTCCTTTCCTTCACCTCGCTCACATTTCAGACGTATGTCATCTTCGAGGAGGGCAGTTCTTGAAGTCATGGTTCCTTTTTGTGGTGATTATTCCTAAGCCCTTAGCCCTTTTGGGGGTTAGCAGACGCTACCCCCCCAAAGAGAGGCTTCAAAGAGCTCCGGCAGGAAGAGGGCGGCCAATTCATCCAGATGTCGGAGACATCCTTGGCGCTTGGCTTTACACTGGGCACCCCTAAACCCTAAACCCTAAACCCTAAACCCTAAACCCTAAACCCTAAACCCTAAACCCCAAACCCTAAACCCTAAACCCTAAAATTTAGCCCTAAACCCTAAACCCTAAACCCTAAACCCTCAACCCTCAACCCTCAACCCTCAACCCTCAACCCTCAACCCTCAACCCTCAACCCTCAACCCTCAACCCTCAACCCTCAACCCTCAACCCTCAACCCTCAACCCTAGGCGCTTGGCTTTACCCTGGGCATGACGCTTCTGGTGTCCTTGCCCGTGATTTTGGTCCTCATGCCTGTGACGGTCTACTTCGGGGTACGGCTGATGATGGAACTCCTCCAGCTCAAGCATCAGCTTGGTGGCTTCAGCATAAGGACGGATGGGGTTCAGGGTTTAGGGTTTAGGGTTTAGGGTTTAGGGTTTAGGGTTTAGGGTTTAGGGTTTAGGGTTTAGGGCGAGCAGGCCCTCAAGCCCGAAATTCCCAGCTGAGGGGCCCCAATCAACACCTCAAGGTCCCTAGGCTTCGAGGCCTCCTATAAGGGGCCTTCGGGGGGTGGCCTGCAGCGAAGTAGGTTGGGCGAAGCCTAAATCCTAAACCCCAAGCCCTAAACCCTAAACCCTAAACCCTAAACCCTAAACCCTAAACCCTAAACCCCAAACCCCGTGTTGAGCCAGGGCTTCTGAGTGCAGCTGCTGCACTTCAGAGCACTGCGATCCGCACACCGGCGAAGAGATGCTCTGCGACCGGAAGCTGGTCTTCCAGACCCTGAAGAGGTGGTATGCAGGTGGGAGGGTGGGGGGGTGGAGGCGCATTTCGGGTTTAGGGTTTAGGGTTAGGGTTTAGGGTTTAGGGTTTAGGGTTTAGGGTTTAGGGTTTAAAGTTTAGGGTTTAGGGTTTAGGGTTGAGGGTTTTAGGGTCAGGGCCAGGGTTTAGGGTTTAGGGTGTAGGGTTTAGGGTTTAGGGTTTAGGGCTGAGGGTGTGGTATATTCCCTTCGCCCCCAAAAGGATGGCCCAGTGTGAGGTCCAGCTACCATGGGGGTTCGGGTGGACTTTTGGGGATGCGGGTTTGAGGGTTTAGGGTTTAGGGTTTAGGGTCCCTCAAACCCTAACCTTGGAACGTTCCCCCTCCATGCACCTCGTAACAGTCGCTTACACTCAGGAGATTAAGAGTTTCGGACTTCGGCCCTGAGGAAGGCTTTTGAATATTTTTGGGGGATTCAGAATTTTGGGGTTTAGGGTTTCGGGTTTAGGGTTTAGGGTTTAGGGTTAGGGGTCAGGATGGTTTAGGGTCAGGGAAGGGCGCCCCGACTCGCGCGCAAACCCCAAAACCCAAAACCCAAAACCCTAAACCATAAACCCTAAACCCTGAACCCTAAGCCCTAAGCCCTAAGCCCTAAGCCCTAAACCCCAATCCGAAACCCTGTAAACCCCCAAACCCCAAGGCCGAAACCCTTTAAACCCTAAACCCTCAGACCCCCCAAACCCCTAAAACTGTCCCCAAGCTCTAAGCCCTACTTAAGCCCTGAAACCCTAAACCCTGAACTCTGCTACCCCCGCCTTTGGAAACCCTCATACAGTGTCCATGAGCTTAGGGTTTAGGGTTTAGGGTTTAGGGTTTAGGGTTTAGGGTTGAGGGTGTAGGATCCCCGAAGCTCCACCCGCCAAAGGGGTAACCTACTTAGCAGCGAGAGAGACATGTGAACTCTTGAGAGAATAAGGGGGGCAGCTAGCCACCCTAAACCCTAAACCCTGTGCTCTTCCAAACTTGCGCGAAATTTGCTCCTGCCTCTGCCTCGCAGGCTTTGGGTTCAGGAAATAGAGCTTAAGGTACCGCACGCCCGAAGCCTTGCAAGGCACGTCCTGTTCGCAAGAGGGTCATCTCGACGAATTCGACGAACTGGTTCAAAGCCAGCTCAGCGACTCGGAACGACAGCCGGTGTGGCAACAAAGGGTTACTTGGAGGTTCATGTACTTAGTAGCCCAATTATAAATGTACTTATAACCCAGTTATCGCCCAATCAGGGCACTTGAGTTACTAAGTGCCCTGAACCTCCAAGTATCGGGCTTGGAGACCATAAAGGGCTTTGGAGACTGCGCAGAGAGCCGTCACGCATTG
>CAJNDS010000133.1:180000-206592 GCA_905221605.1 Symbiodinium natans
AACCCTAAACCCTAAACCCTAAACCCTAAACCCTAAACCCTAAACCCTAAACCCTAAACCCTAAACCCTAAACCCTAAACCCTAAACCCTAAACCCTAAAGCCTCAGAGGTTTAGGAGCTCCGCTGCCAGGTGGTGAAGTATGCCGTGGAGCCAGCCAGTCTGCTCACTGCATTCCCCATCGCCTTCATGTGGGCTGCCGTGGCTTTCCTCTACTTTCGCGAGTATCGGCACGTCTGATCCAGACGTTTAAGGTTTAGGGTTTAGGGTTTAGGGTTTAGGGTTTAGGGACCCTGCGCAGACATGGTGACACAGTCGTGTCGCCCCCCCCGTCCAGTTAGGAAAAAGAAGAGGCATCCTGTGGCCACAGGGTCTGAGCGGCCTCTGAAACCCTAAACCCTAAACCCTAAACCCTAAACCCTAAACCCTAAACCCTAAACCCTAAACCCTAAACCCTCTAAGTCCTTGGGAAGGCTGGGGTTTGGTGTTCAGGTTTCGTGGGCTCTGCAGGCCGTTTTTTGTTGTTGTGATTTTTTGGGTTTCGTCCTGTTTGGGGGGGTTCAGGACCCTAGACCTGTCTAGGGTTTAGGGTTTAGGGTTTAGGGTTCAGGGTGTAGGTCTTTAGGGTTCAGGGTTTCGGGGGCCATTGCAGTTTCTTTTCGGGTTTGGTGGCTGCCTAGCTCCGGAGAGGAGTGGAGCATGGCTGGCGGCATTTTCGCGTGAAGGTTGAGGTTGAGGGTTTAGGGTTTAGGGCTAGGGTTTAGGGTTTAGGGTTTAGGGTTTAGGGTGCCTGGAGCGTTCAACAAGCTACTGGGTAGCACATCTTCAGAAGCCCTGCTGATGGCTCCAGCGCTTGAGGAGCCCCTTTTATTTTAAGGCCTGTGCACGCTGAGCCACATTCTTTGCCACATCTCCATGGTTGGAATAATGAGTGTTGGATTGATGCCTCGGACGTAGGCTGCCTACTGATGAGAAGAAGAATGTAAAGGGGTGCTGTGTGGGATTGCTAGGCCACGTGGAGTCGCATTTGTAGGCAACTCCAACAGGGGTTTTACGGAAATAGGGGACCCCTAATTAGACCCACCCAAGTATTCGGATTCCCTTATAATCAGGACCCCAATAAGGTACCCCGAATTTCGGAAACCTCAACCAAAAACCCTAAACCCTAAACCTAAACCCTAAACCTTAAACACCCTAAACCTTAAACACCCTAGACCCCCCACACCTCTCTTTTGGGGGTTGTGTGAGCCCCATAACAAGGGACTCGCTAGTCGGACAGCTGCCCCAATGCGCCATGGTCGGAGACGCACATGGCGAGGCGGGTGGTGCCAGCGCAATGGGCCCTTCAACCCCAGCCGAACGCACGCCCGAAAGTCTCAAATCGTCAGCCCTGAGCCCTAAGCCCTAAACCCTAAGCCCTAAACCCTAAACCCTCAACCCTCAACCCTCAACCCTCAACCCTAAACCCTAAACCCTAAACCCTAAACCCTGAACCCTGAACCCTAAACCCTAGACCCTCAACCCTAAGCCCTAATCCCTAAACCCTAAACCCTAAACCCTAAACCCTAAACCCTCAACCCTCAACCCTCAACCCTACTATAAGCCCCTCCAAGTGCTAGGACTTGCCGTCGCGCCCTTGGTGCCTGGAGCTCAGAGCAATGAGCAGCCCGAGAGACCCAAGAAATTGTTTAGGGCTTAGGAGGTTTAGGGCTTAGGGCTTAGGGTTTAGGGTTTAGGGCTTAGGGCTTAGGGTTTAGGGTCTAGGGTTTAGGGTTTAGGGTTTAGGGTTTAGGGTTTAGGGCTTAGGGCTTAGGGTTTAGGAGACTTGGGCGGTTTAGGGGATTTAGGGGAGGGTTCAGGAGGGAGCTCAAGTTCTGGGGCTTTGGTTTCCTAAACTGCCCTTGAACATCGCACACGAAGCCCAAAACCTCCAAAACCCCAAGCCCTTAGCCTCCCCCTAAACCTCCCAAACCTCCTAAACCTCCTAAACCTCCCAAACCTCCTAAACCTCCTAAACCCCCTATGCCTCCTAAACCTCGTAAACCCTAAACCTCCTAAACCCTGAACCCAAAGCCTCCTCCGCACTCTGGCGACACCAGGTTGACGCCGGCGTACGGCAACCCGTCCTGCTCGGTCGTTGGCCAAGCGTGCGACGCCCCAGAGGTGTTGGATTTAGGGTTTCAAGGGGGTTTCGGGTTTAGGGTTTAGGGTTTAAGGTTAATCTTCAACTTGAAAGCCCTTGTCATCCCTATACCCGAAGCCTCAAACCCTGCACTCCTGACCCGAACCTGACCCGAAACCCTGTACACAAATCCGTGCCCAGGACCTTCCTAAACCCTCAACCCAAAACCCAAAACCCTGAACCCTGAACCCTGAAACACCCTAAACTCTAAACCCTAAACCCTAAACTCTAAACCCTAAATCCTAAACCCTAGACCCTACAATCGATTCTCCCTGCCAGGTACCAGGATGCAGCGCCTCCTGTGACCGGCCTGCCCAATGGCGCCTTCCTGACCGACGCAACTCAGTGTCAGACGCTTGCCGAAGAGCAGGTTTTTCGGGTTTAGTGATTGCGGACTTAAGGGCTTAAGGGTTGAGAACTTAAGGGTTTAAGGGTTGAGAGGTTAAAGGTCTGAGGGTTGAGAAAGTAAGGGTTTAAGGGTTGAGAACTTAAGGGTTGAAGGGCTTGGTACAGTTCGACTTCGCCAGCTCTTCGGGCACTTGTTGTTGATCCCGTTCTAAGCCCTAATTAAGCCCCACACTTCACCCCAAACCCAAGAACCCTAAAACTCCGAAGGCCCTAATTAAGCACCCTAAACCCTCGACCCTAGACCCTAAACGTAAACCCAAAGAGCTGAGGTCTTTGTGCGCGAGCAATCCCTCCTGCCAGCACTTTACTTGGCAGCCTGGCAGATCTGGCTATAGGGGTCGGAATAACTTTAAGTTATTTACTCCCTTACAGCAGCCCTAAGCCCAGAACCTGGACTCCTAAACCCAAAACCCAAAACCCTCTAAACCCTAAGCCCTAAACCCTAAACCCGAAACCCTAAACCCTAAACCCTAAACCCTAAACCCTAGAAGCCACGCTCCTGAGGTTCACCGATAACCACGGCTGCTGGCTGGGCCTCGATGGCCAGGAAGGCCTCGTGCTGGCTCCCCATGCCTGGCCCTTGGGGTTTAGGGTTTAGGGTTTAGGGTTTAGCTGTAGGAAGGGTTGGGGGGTTTAGTGGCTCGAGAGTTTGGGGTTCGGGGTGACTTTAGGGTCGGGGTTGGGGGTTCGTGACTTTAGTGTTCAGGGTGGTCCGCTTTGTTGTAAGATGAAACCTTCCGTGTTTACTCCTGGAACCATCCCCGCGACACAAAATCCTAAACCCTGAGCCCTAGACCCTAAAACTACAGTCTCTTGAGTGCCTGGGCTTCGATAGCAGGGAATATTTGGTGCTTTCAGGGTTAGGTTCGTTTGGGCTTCAGGCCTTACTAAAGAGAATCCCAGCTCTAACAGCCCACATCGAGCCTGAAAGCCCCAAACTTTAAACCTCAGGCCCTGAACCATACATCCTTAAAGGCATATAAGAGGCCCTGAACCCTAAACCCTAAGCCCTAACCCCTCAACCCTAAACCCTAAACCCCAAAAACCCCAAACCCCAAACCTTAAACCCTAAACCCTAAACCCTAAACCCTAACGGCCCTAAACATTCAAGGCGGTCTCCGGCCCGAAGCGGTGCGCTGCGCCCACCTCGGCCCCCGTGGTCGTCGGTGCCGCGGCACGGTTTAGGGTTTAGGGTTTAGGGTTTAGGGTTTAGGGTTTAGGGTTTAGGGTTTAGGGTTTAGGGTTTAGGGTTTAGGGTTTAGGGTTTAGGGTTTAGGGTTTAGGGTTTAGGGTTTAGGGTTTAGGGTTTAGGTGTTAGGTTTTAGGGTTTAGGGTTTAGGGTTTAGGGTTTAGGGTCAGGGTTTAGAGTTTAGGGTTTAGGGTTTGTGGTTTGGAGTATACCGGGTTTCGGGTGAGGGTTGAGGGTGCAAGGGCCTTAGGGTTGAGGGCATTTGTCTTCTTCAGTCTCAACTTAACAACTTTGGCTTTCCGACAGCGACCCAGATGTTGGCCGGGCTTAGGGCGAACCCTCAACTTGCCCTAACCCCTAACCCCTAACCCCTAACCCCTAACCCCTAACCCCCCCTAACCCCTAAACCCTAACCCCTAACCCCTAACCCCTAAACCCCTAAACCCCTCAACCCCTCAACCCCTAAACCCTAAACCCTAAACCCTAAACCCTAAACCCTAAACCCTAAACCCTAAACCCTAAACCCTAAACCCGAAACCCGAAACCCTAAACCCTAAACCCTAAACCCTAAACCCTAAACCCTAAGCCCTTTTCGGGTCTCTATGGTTGCCTTTAGTTTAGGGGTTTAGGGTTGGGGGCCTTACCCACTTCTTTATCCCCTAAACCTTAAAACCCCTGATGACTTTTAGGCATGACTTTTCGGGGGCCAGGGGCCATAGTGTTTGGGGTCTAGTGTTTGGCTTTTCAAGCTTCGCTGTGGATCTGAGCTCGGGGATGTTGCCACCGGAGTCGGCTTTTTGCTGTTTTTTCGCTGTTGTTGGCCCCAAGCCCAAAACCCTCAAGCCTCCAACCCCAAACGCTCCGTCCCTAAACCTTCTGACTCCTCAACCCTTAACCCTGAACCCTAATCCCCAAACCCTAAACCCTAAACCCTAAACCCCAAACCCCAAACCCTAGACCCTAAACCCTAGACCCTAAACCTGGCCAGGGCCTCCGTCCACGAGTTCGGTGCCCCTGGCGCTGCCGGCCTGCCGGCTTTGCATTTAGCCCCAAACCCCAAACGCCAAACCCTAAACCCTAACCTTTCTTGGGGCGATAACCATATGAGGGCACGCAAGGGGCTCATAAGGTGAGCTATCACGACAGCGCCACGAACCTCCAGGTATTTCGGGCCTAGGGCTTGAAACTACTTGCTATGGGGTTTGGGATCTTCGGCGGTAGGTTTGAGAGTTTTTGGGGATGTAGGTTTTTGGGGTTTGGGGATTTCGGGGTTTAAGGTATTGCGGGTTTCTGAAGGCTCGCAACGCAACTTGGCCTTCAACTTGGAAGTTTGCAGGATTTCGGGGTGTTTCTGCGGGTGTCGTGCGCCCTCTCCTTCTGGGATGCTGGGGGCACGTAGACCCCACACCCTGAGCCCCGAAGCCTCTAAACCCCTGATCCCCTGAACACTACACCCCAAGCCCGAAACCGACAAAGGCGTTCGTTTAGGGTTTAGGCTTTAGGGTTTGGGGTTTAGGGTTTAGGGTTTAAGGGTGCTTTAGGGGTGCTTCGGGGGGCTTACTCGCTGCGCGCAGGTGCCTTCTCTGACGTCGCCGCCGCTCCCGAAAGCCCCTTCAGGAGGCCCGGTCGTGTGGGGGGGTTTAGGGGTTCAGGCTTCGGGGTTTAGGGTTTAGGGTTGGGGTTTGGGTAGGGTGAGGGTTCAGGGTGGGGGTTGGGATGTTCCCCCTTATACCAACAGTCCTTAGTAGGGATTATCGTAACCCTAAACCCTAAACCCTAAACCCTAAACCCTAAACCCTAAACCCCGAAAATGATCCCTATTGGGGATTGTCAGGAAAGGGGAACCATCCCCAGGTTTGGGGTAATGCGTATACCAACAGGGACGTAGGGAGGCTGCCAATGCGTGGGTTCAGGATTGTTTACTTGAGTATGTTAGATGTTTGTCGTATTATTGGTATGGAGGGGCCTTATTTCGATACAAGTGAAATTTCTGAAAAACCTTGTAAGCCCCTAAACCCTAAACCCTAAACCCTAAACTCTACACCCTAAACCCTGCACCCTAAAGCCTAAACCCTAAACCCTAAACTCTACACCTCAACAAATGCAGGTGAAACCGGCAGGGGCCCTTCGGGTGGCGGTCCGGCAGGGTGGCTGCTGGCGGTATGCCAGGGCCTCAACAGTCTTGGGCTGTTTAGTTTTTTGTTCCAGGACGGGGGGGGGGGGGGGGGGGGGGGGGTTTAGGGTTTAGGGTTTAGGGTTTGGGGTTGAGGGTTGAGGGTTGAGGGTTTAGGGCTTAGGGCTTGGGGTTTGGGGTTTGGGGATGAGGGCCTCTAAGTACTAAGGCTCAAGTCACGAAGTCGCAATACCCGTTTCAGAATCTTGAGGGTTTTGGGGAGGTTCTAGAGTCTAGGTTGCTTGAGGATTCTAGGGGGTCTTAGGGTGTACAGTTTAGGTAGGCCCTAAGTCCTAATCACACATTAAGCCTCAAAACCTAAACCCTAAAGAACCCTAAGCCCTAGACCCTAATCATTCTTAATAGCCAAGTAGTACGTATGTACAATCCTAGCATAGTTGAAAGGTAGACCTGTTTTGGGCCAGGGTACTCAGCAACTCTTGTAGCTTTCTTCATCATCTGCTGGGGCCCGAGAGGGCAGCATCTCCGGTTTGGATGGCTCAGGGATTAGGGCTCAGGGTTGAGGGGTTTTATATAGGGTTGAGGGTTTAGGGTTCAGGGTTGAGGGTTGAGGATTTAGTGTTCAGGGTTCCCGCTCGCAGGGCTTGCCTCCGGGTGTTGTCAGCACGCGTGACACACTCGCACCGCACCTACACCCCCCTCTCCCCCCCACGCCCAGAACCCCAAAGCCCTAAACCGCTATACCCCTACACCCTTACACCCCTAAACCCCGAAACCCCTAAACCCCTAAACCCCTAAACCCCTAAACCCCTAAACCCCTAAACCCCTAAACCCCTAAACCCCTAAACCCCGAAACCCCGAAACCCCTAAACCCCTAAACCTCGAAACCCCTAAACCCCGAAACCCCTAAACCCCTAAACCCCTAAACCCCCAAACCCCCAAACCCCTAAACCCCTGAACCCCTAAACCCCTGAACCCTACACCCTAAACCCTAAACCTCAGACCCTTCCACCTCCCATCTGCAGTGGCTTGCGGCCTCCTCCTCTTCGCTGGCTTCATGGCGCTCAGACCCAGCCTGTTGCAGGAGGAAATTAGGGTTTAGGGTTTAGGGTTTAGGGTTTAGGTTTTGAGGTTTACGGTTTAGGGTATTCTAATCCCTTTAATATCCCCCCAGGTTACTGGACAACTAAGGATTTGAGAGCTTCCTATAGGAGTCGGAGTAATTGCTAGTGCTGTCCCCTTATCGTCCCCATACTGCTATACCATAATGACTCCTCCAAACCCTGTTCTAAGGATTCAGGCCCCCTATAGTAGGGTTTGCCGTTACAGGACTTTAGGAGAGTGATCGTTCGGAAGCTCAAGGGGTTGAGGGTGTAGGGTTTAGGGTTTAGGGTTTAGGGTTACATTTTGTTTGGGGCTTGAGGGTTGGAGGCTTCGATCGCTTGGGCTTCCAGTCATGCAACGGTTCCATTATGACAGCAGCTTCGAGGCGTCTTGATGGGTAGATTTTATCAGTAGGGTCCAAAGGAGGGTTTAGGGTTTAGGGTTTAGGGTTGGCAGTATGTAAGGCGTCCGAGCTCGTTTCCGATGCTCGACCCTGAACCCTGAACCCTAAACCCTAAACCCCAAACCCCAAACCCTAAATCCCGCCCAAGAGACCCCGGCTCGCTGAAGGCCAAGAACTTCCTCTGCCGGCCCTCCAAGCCAAAGGAAAGCGCGAGGAAGCGGCACATGAGGCGGGTTGAGGGTTTAGGGTTTAGGGTTTAGGGTGTGGGGTTTAGGGTTTAGGGTGTGAGGTTTAGGGTTTAGGGTTTAGGGTTTAGGGTTTAGGGTTTAGGGTTTAGGGTTTAGCGTTTAGGGTTTAGGGTTTAGGGTTTAGGGTTTAGGGTTGAGGGGCCCTAAACTTTAAACCCCAAACCCTAGACCCTTTGTTGGCTTCGGGGGTTGAGTTTTTGTTGCCTTTGCAATGCTGAGACACCCCCCCCCCTCGACCCAAGATCCTAAAAAACCTCCTTTCACCCCAAACCCCACACCCCAAAGGGCTCAGAGCTCAAAAGGGGCGGAGCTGAAGGGTTGAGGGTTGAGGGTTTGTGGGGTCAAGAGCTGAGGGTTGCTAACAGCCCTCTGAGCTCGTCGTCTTAAACGGTCCGAGCCTCAAACCTTGAACCCCAAACCCCAAACCCCAAACCCCAAACCCCAAACCCCAAACCCCAAACCCCAAACCCCAAACCCCAAACCCCAAACCCCAAACCCCAAAACCCCTAACCCTAAACCCTAAACCCCAAACCCCAAACCCCAAACCCCAAACCCCAAACCCCAAAACCCCAAACCCTAAACCCTAAACCCTAAACCCTAAACCCTAAACCCCAAACCCCTAACCCTAAACCCTAAACCCTAAATCCTAAACCCGAAACCCTAGGCCCTAAACCCTAAATCCCCCAACCCTAAACCCTGTAACATGCCCTGTTGGCCCTGTTGGGTCGTTCTCTTTTCTGATTAGAGCAGCTTTTTGGGTCCTTGGTTGAAGGGTGCCGTGCTGCGGGGATCCTGGCTTGGGATGCTTTTCTTGCAGGGTTCTTGAGGGAGGGGGGTTCAAGGAGGGTGTGTAACCCAAGGCTCCCTAATAATCTTTACTACTCCCTAACACCCCCTAAGCTTCCCTAAGCTTCCCTAGGTACCTACCGCCCATGAACCCCCGCCCCTTAAGAACCCAATCATTGCCGGAGGCGGACTCAGGGCATGGCGCCTGTGGAGCAGGAAGAGGAGGAGGAGGACCTCTCTTGCCTTTGGTCTCGTCCTGTCTTTGCTCCTAAGGGGAAGTGAAACAGCGTGAACTCCATCGCTGCTTCACGACAGTCTAAGTCGAAAAGCGAAGCACATGAATGGTTCAACTACTGCAGCTGAGCGGCGCTCTTCATCATTCAGTCTCAGACTCGTACAGTGGCGGGCGCATGTTAACAAGTACCATGAACCTCCGAGTAGGAGGACCATGGTGTGTAGATGCCTGCCTGCCCTATTCCCACCAGGCTCCTCTCTGGGGTTCTTCTTTTGGGGTTCCTATGCGCAGAACTTTGTCCACGGTTCCGATGCGGTTTCCCTTTTGGAGTTCCGAAGTATCTAACCCTCCCGAACCCAAATCCTAAAACCCTAATCCCAGAAAACCCTAAACTAACCCAGACTCTAGACCCTGAAACCTGACACCCTCCCCCAACCCAAAGCTTAGCACCTGAACCCCAAACCCAGTCGCAACCCAGCCCCCACACCCCTGTTTTTTGAAGATATAGGGTTTAGGGTTTTAGGGGACCCGTTCGACGTACCTGTGCTTCACGGGTGTGCACGTTGTTGTTTCGAAGCTCCATACGTGAGTCCACAAAGGTAAGCTATACTGCTTCGAAGTTGAGGGTAGTTGCATGGGCCCTTGACATGGTCCCTTACCTCCTGGGTACATAAGGGGGTGCCCTTTAAGGGCCCATACCCTAAACCCTAAACCCTAAACCCTAAACCCTAAACCCTAAACCCTAAGACCTCTGAGAGTCGTTGGCGTGATATCTGAGGACTCTTGAAGGCATTGCGGGTCGGCCTCGGGGGGCTTGAGGTGGCATCTTTGCTTACGAGCCTGGCTACGGCTTTTGAGGTTGAGGGTACTACCCACGTTTAGGGTTTAGGGCTAGGGTTTAGGGTTTTTAGGGTTTAGGGTTTCGGTTTTAGGTTGGAGGGTTTGAGGGGCTCAGGTTTCACAGTTTAGAATTCGGGCTTCCTGCAGTTCCCGTACTTGGCTTAGGGTTTAGGGTTTAGGGTTTAGGGTTTAGGGTTTAGGGTTTAGGGTTTAGGGTTTAGGGTTTAGGGTTTAGGGTTTAGGGTTTAGGGTTTAGGGGTTCGGGTTTCGGGTTTAGGGTTTGTTCCCATACTTCAAAGAAGAAGAAGATGAGGAGATGGACGTGGAGAAGCCAATGATGCCATGGGAACAGCGTGCCCAGGCGACGCCTGTTGGGCTAAAAGCGTGTCTTCCTTTCAGGGGCACTTTAAAGGAGGGACCTTTAAGGAGGGAACGTGGGGGGCCCCTGAATCTGATTCCCGTAGATAACCCCTATATAATATGCAGCTTGTATGACCACAAACACACACACACACACACACACACACACCTTATATAGTCCCTATATACCTAAGTACCCCCCCCCCCCCCTAAATAGGCCCTAAATAACCCCTCCTTATTCCCCTTGCTTCTTTGTGTGGCCAGGTGGGCAAACCCTAGAGATTTGAAATCAACCCCGGAACCCTAGAACCTAGAACGTAAACCCTAGACCCTAAACCCTAAACCCAAACCCTGAACCTTAAACCCTGAACCTTCAACCCAAAACCCAACCCTTCCATCTTTGTGAACCCTTAAGCCTGCATGTGTGTTGCTTTAAAGGTCATTTACAGGGATGGGACTACGGGGAGAGACTCCTTTTCGAAAGGAGGCCTACCTTATCGTAATTCTTGCGGGCATGTGGAAAAACGACCAAGATGCATTCTAAGTCCCTTTTCGAATCTGGAGCACCCAACCGCCCCTATCCCTAAACCCTAAACCCTAAGCCCTAAACCCTAAGCCCTAAACCCTAAACCCTAAACCCTAAACCCTAAACCCTAAAACTCTAAACCCCTCAAGTCGCCGTGAACCCTTCAACGAGCCCCTCGCCCTTCTCTTGGTCTCCAAATTTTAACTCGCAGGCCCTTCTCACTCTAATTCTCACTCTCACTCTCACTCTCGCTCTCGCTCTCGCGCTCGCGCTCACTCTCACTCTCACTCTCCCTCTCACTCTCCCTCTCACTCTTACTCTCCCTCTCAGTCTCAGTCTCACTCTCGCTCTCACTCTCACTCTCACTCTCTCTCACTCTCACACTCACTCTCTTCTCCCCCAAAAAGATTAAAACTATCTGAGTGTCTTCATGGTTTCGTCTTCACCTCGAGCTGCCGGGCAGGCAGCGCGCACGGGCTCCTCCTCCAACTTCCCGGCGCGGACCACCACCGGGGCTTGGTCTTTTAGTAGGGTTTAGGGTTTAGGGTTTAGGGTTTAGGGTTTAGGGTTTAGAGGGTTTAGAGGGTTTCGTGGCGTTTCGGGCCTACAGCCCCTAAGCCCTATGCACGTCCGAAGCCCTCTACCCTCCATGAACCCAAAGCGCTGCATAAACTCCAAGCCCTCAGAGCCCTGCAGCTGAGAGCACCTAACCCCTGCCACCCCAAACCCTGGCTGCCATTGCTTTCGGGATTGAAGGGCTCGAAGGGGTTCCAGAAAACACTCACCAAAACTCCCGTTGAGGGTTTAGGGTTTAGGGAGCACGCTTTGCAGCACCCGCCGAAGAATAGCCCCTGCAGGCTTCCTTGACAACAGCCTATATGTTTACGATAGTAGGGACCCCCTGTATAGACCCCCAAATAGGAGGATTCCCTTTTTGCAAGGACCCCGCTAAGGTACCCCTAAATCCCGAAACCCCCAATATCCCTAAACCCTAAACCCTAAACCCTAAACCCTAAACGCTAAACCCTAAACCCTAAACCCTAAACCCTAAACCCTAAACCCTAAAACCTAAACCCTAAACCCTAAACCCTAAACCCTAAACCCTAAACCCTAAACCCTAAACCCTAAACCCCTTAGGTCCTTCACGAAGGTCCCTCCTTTCGTCCCCTTGCAGGCCTCGACTACCGGCGGCTTCGCTCGCCTACCCATGGAGGCCATCTGCGTTCATTTTGAACCCTCAACCCTGAACCCCAAACCCTAAACCCTAAGCTCTAAACCCTAGACCCTAGACCCGAGACCCTCGTTCCTAAGCCCTCTGCTACAGCCCCCTGGGCTCTGATCCCTGCGGCCAGGGTTTTTGCAGAACCTGAGCAGCCCTGAAGGTCGCGCGAAGAAGGTTTAGGGTTTGGGGTTTACCGTTTAGGGTTTAGGGCACTTAAAGACCCAAGTATCTGCAGCCCCCCCCCCCCCCCCCCCCCCCCCCTGTCTGGAATGAACGAATAGCCTGTATTACCCTAAACCCCAAACCCTAAACCCTAAACCCTAGACCCTAGACCCTAAACCCTAAAACCCAAAACCCTAATATCCCTAATAACCCTAAGCCCGAAAGCGTCCTCATGAGCCAGCAGGACATGACCATGCAGGTGCCGACGCAGGACTCGGGACTGAGGGCAGCCTGGGCTGAATTTGGGGTGGTGGTGAGGTTTCGGGTTTAGGGTTTAGGGTTTGGGGTTTGGGGTTTGGGGTTTAGGGTTTAGGGTTTGGGGTTTAGGGTTTAGGGTTGAGGGGTGGACATCTTGAATGTATATTGCTTTTCCTGGTTGGGAGGCTTGTTTGGGATGCAGGATTCTAGGATTGCGGGTTTACTTCTCCGGGTGGCGTGCGTGTTTCTGGTTGGGGGCTTTCAACACCTTCAGATTCCCAAAGCTGACGGCTATAGGCTTGCGGGCCTGAACCCTCAAACCGCAAGCCTTAAAATCCGAAGCCCTAAGCCCTAAACTCCTGAACCCTAAAACCTGGAACCTCTCAAGCGCTCAGAGCCCTCAGAGCCTAGTAGACCCTCTAGATCTCCTCCCCCACAACGCCCCCAAGCCAGTCAAGCCATCCCTAAACCCTAAACCCTCAACCCTAAACCCTAAACCCTAAACCCTAAGCCCTAAACCGTAAACCGTAAACCGTAAACCCTAAACCCTAAACCCTAAACCCTAAACCCTCCACCCCACCCTCCTAAAGCGCTGAAGCTTCAAGCCTTGAACCCCAGACCCCCAAGCCCCAAAAGCCCCAAGGCCTAAATCCCCTCCTCACATTGTAGGATCGTGAGTCAGACGGTCAGGGGCCACTCTAAGAGTACTTCACCCTACCCCAAGCCCATACCCCTAAACTTCTTAACCTATAGCAGGAGAATATAAGGGAGTCTGAGGGGGCATTTTACCTTATACCCCCGATTAGAAATTTCAGGGCACGCCCCAGGGGGTACTCGTATGTCTCTCTGTCTCTCTGTCTCTCTGTCTCTCCGTCTCTCCGTCTCTCCGTCTCTCCGTCTCTCCGTCTCTCCGTCTCTCCGTCTCTCCGTTTCTCCGTCTCTCGGTCTCTCCGTCTCTCCGTCTCTCCGTCTCTCCGTCTCTCCGTCTCTCCGTCTCTCCGTCTCTCCGTCTCCCGTCTCTCCGTCTCTCCGTCTCTCCGTCTCTCCGTCTCTCTGTCCCTCTGTCTCTCTGTCTGTCTCTCTCTCTCTCTCTCTTCTGTCTCTTTCTGTCAGTGTCTGCTTCGCTTTTCCTCGAGCTTTGTCTCTTCGTTGGAAAATTGGAAAAAAGAAAGGAATATGAATAGTAATATGAATTATCATACTATTTGACTTATCAACATGATTAACAATTCTAGCAGAAGCTACTGGAAATCACAAACTTTGAGCTTTCAAATAAAAGCCGTCGGATGGAAAACTTACACCCTACAATGAGATTGTAGGTGGCGAAGCCCTAGAAGAAAAAAGCCAACGAGATGCGGTGCCAAACACAAGAGCCCATAGCCCTGAACCGAAGCAGCCCGAAGCCATAAGTCTTCCCTTAAACCTAAATCCTATATTTTGTATGTGTGAATTGAACCGTTTAAATAGCAACCAAAAGGTGAGTGCCAAATAGACCCTAAAGGTCCATGCCACTCCCCCGAGGGTTGGACTGTTCCGGACTATGTGACAACAGTTAGTGCTTTAACTTGTACTTTGCCACGGGGAGGGGGGGGGGGAGGGAGAAGCCACCTTCATTCCTTAGGAAAACCCTGACCCCTAAACCCGAAACCCTAACCCCAAACCCTAAACCCTAAACCCTAAACCCGAAACCCTAACCCCAAACCCTAAACCCTAAACCCTAAACCCTAAACCCTAAACCCTAAACCCGAAACCCTAAACCCGAAACCCGAATTGGCCTCGGGAATCCCCGGAAACCCTTTTCTCTAAGGCGCCCAACTTCCCGCCTGGGCCTCTTGAAACAGTGCTTCCGTGTTCAAGGTGTTAGGGTTTTGGGTTTAGGGAATGGGGTCTGGGGTTTAGGGTTTAGGGTTTAGGGTTTGGTTTAGGGTTTAGGGTTTAGGGTTTAGGGTTTAGGGTTTAGGGTTTAGGGTTTAGGGTTTAGGGTTTAGGGTTTAGGGTTTAGGGTTTGGGGATTGGGGTTTGGGGTTTGGGGTTTGGGGTTTGGGGTTTAGGGTGCAGGGGCTTCGTATCCGGAGGGTTTTTGTTGTTTTTATTTGGAAATGCCAAATAGAGTGGGATCTTCTTGACGGTTTCAGCCCGAAGCCCTAAACCCTGAACCCTGCATCCCGTTTGGGGGCGGAGTCGGCGTCTTGTGGGCCTTCGGGTTTGTAGGGTTGAGGGTTTAAGGATGAGGTTAGGGTTTGGGGTTTAGGGTTCAGGGTTTAGGGTTTAGGGTTTCGGGTTTAGGGTTCAGGGTTTATACGGTTTGCAGGGTTTGCAGGGTTTACAGGGTTTAGGGCTTGGGCTTTGGGGTAGTAGAGCGCGGAAGACTTTTGCTCTTTTGGGGTCTTAGGGCTTGGGGCTAGGAGTTGAAACCCGAAGACTTGAAGCTCAGGGTTTCGGGTTTGGGGTTTAGGGTCTAGGGTTTACAACCCTCACCCCTTACCCACCCACACACAAAATAACTAGACTCAACCCTTACCATAGCCCCAACCCTAAACCCGAAACCTTAAACCTTATTGGGCAATTCCGAAAATAGGGGTACCCCCAAAAAGGGTACCCCTATTTTCGGAAACCCCGTTTAGGACCCTGGAGTGTCACTGGGCTTGAGGGGCTTAGGGCTCGAGGGCTATTTGAGCGGGCCCTGTTTGGGGTTTAGCCGTTCTTTTTGGCGGTTCCATTGGGCCTTTCGTTCATTCTGATTGAGGCCGTCAAGCTTCCGGGTTTAGGGTTTAGAGTTTAGGATCATTCCCGAAGCCTTAGGCAAGCGCCCGGGGGACAACTTGGCCCGTCGCATCTTGCCTGCATGGAAGAGCCGTTGTTAGGCCGAACCCTAACTTTAAAACCACAGATTCTTTGCCGTATATAAACCCTGAACCCCAAAACCCGTGGTGTAGAAGGGATGTAGGCTTATGATAGTTACAAAAGCTCGGCCTTAGTGAGAGGGTGTAGTAAGCCTTAAGCCCTAAGCCCTAAGCCCTAACCCCTAAACCCTACACCCTACACCCTACACCCGACACCCTAAACCCTAAACCCTAAACCCTAAACCCTAAACCCTAAACCCTAAACCCTAAACCCTAAACCCTAAACCCTAAACCCTAAACCCTCAACTCATCAGGTCAACTTGGCTGAACTCACTTCCCGCCACCAATCGCTTTGTGCCGGCGACGCACTGAGCCCAGGCACTGCGAGGCTTTTGAGTCATTTGAGGTTTGGGGTTTAGGGTTTCGGGTTTAGTGGGGTTTAGGGACCCTAAACCCTAAACCCTCAACCCTCAACCCTCAACCCTAAACCCTAAACCCTAAACCCTAAACCTTAAACCCTAAACCCTAAACCCGAAACCCGAAACCCGAAACCCTAGACCCTAAACCATAAACCCTAAACCCTAAACCCTTATCCCTAAACCCTAGACCCTAAACCCAAAATCCTAAACCCGAACCCTAAACCCTAAACCCTAAACCCTATAAACTCTAAACCCTACACCCTCAACCCTGAACCCTGAGCCCTGAAAGCCCAGTGCCCTGATCTTTCAAAGGGAGTGTCCCCCCTTATTTTAACAGTCCTTATAGGGATTATCCCTCTTAAGGACTGTTAGCAAAAAGGGGGAACATCCTCCTTTGTTAAGCGGAGCATATTCCATGCGAGTAATTGGGAGGTTCTCAACATTTCGGGTCCACTAAACCCTAAGCCCTAAGCCCTAAGCCCTAAGCCCTAAGCCCTAAGCCCAAAGCCCTTAGCCCTAAGCCCTTAGCCCTTAGCCCTAAGCCCTAAGCCCTTAGCCCTCAGCCCTAAGCCCTAACCCCTATGCCCTTAACCCTAAGCCCTAACCCCTAAACCCTTAACCCTAACCCTAGTCGAGGAGCTCTAGTGGAGCTCCGATCTCTGAGGTTTAATGGTCGTTTCGGGTTCTTGGTCTTCTTGGGATTTCGGCAAAAGGAGGCCAGTTGGTTTAGGGTTGAAGGTTGAGGGTCGAGGGCCAAACGGAACGAGACAGCATCACCCCGTAAACCCCAAACCCGTAAACCCTAAACCCTAAATCCTAAACCCCAAAACCCCAAACCCCCAATGTCAAGGGCAAAACTTTTTTGGGATCCGAGGAGGATTGGTTGAGAGGGCTAGTCGTCACGATCGCAGAAGTCCGTAAGAGTTGTTGATATTCGCTCAACTAAGTGGGCGGCATATTGTTGAACCCTACACCCTAAACCTTCAACCCCAAACCCCAAACCCCAAACCCCAAACCCCAAACCCCAAACCCGAAACCCTAAACCCTCAGCCCCAAACCCTAGACCCGTATGTCCCCAAGCCCTCGTGTCGGTTTCGTATTTCGGGGGGTAGGATCTCTGCGTTCCTAGTCGGAGGCCCTTCCGCCCGCGCACAGCTCTCCTGGTGCAGAGTGAGAAGTGGCTGCATGAGAGTTGGGGGGGCTTAACTAGGGTTTGAGGGCTTGGGGTTGAAGGGTTTAGTGTGCAGGCCGGAAGAGTTTCTCTCATGGTCCCTTTATCATTGTACTCTAATCACACCCTTATAAGGCCCCTGTATTACGGGTTTTGGGTTTCGGGCGCAAGGTTTGGGGTTTAGGGGAGTTTTTTTTAACCCCACACCCCTAAACCCTAAACCCGAAGCCCTAAGCCCCAAACCCTAAACCCCACTGGTTCCATGCTGTTGGGGAGCCTAGGTTTGTTGGGGAGAACCCCTTGGCGCCTGCACCCACATACCTCTAAATCGCCCCCCCCCCCCCCCCCCGCCCCCAAAACGTGAAGGCAGCAACTAACAGTCTCCCCCTCAAATCTGCTTAGGGGTTTCAAGAGTGCTTCATAGGGCTCAATTTTGGTTTATAGCAGGGTTGACCTTCAACCTTTTCGGTTATATGTATATATATATATATACATAAATATAATATATGTGTATATATACATATGTATATATGTATATATATATATATATATGTATGGTCCGATTACAAAACAAGGTGAACCTTTCTTGGGCTAGGGAAGAAAGCCCCTGGTTCAGGGTTTAGGGTTTAGGGTTTGGGGTTTAGGGTTTAGGGTTCCTTTCCTACACTTTGTTGTTGCTTTTGTTTAGGGTGCGCTTGACTTTTTTGGTAGCTCCTTTCGTGAAGATGGCCACATCTTGGTGGAATAAATTTTGGGGATCTTCCCCTTATACTAACATTCCTCAGTAGAGGATACAAAGTAGGGGGCACTCTAATCCCCATGAAGGACTGTTAGGTAGAAGGGTGAACATCCCGAGGTCTCTTCGTGGTACCCAACCTAAACCCTAACCCTAAACCCTAAACCCTAAACCCTAAACCCTAAACCCTAAACCCTAGACCCTAGACCCTAGACCCTAAACCCTAAACCCTAAATCCTAAGACCCTGGAAGTGCCACTTCGAGGTTGATAGCTTAGCGCGCTGCTGGGATGCAAAGTCGTCCGTCGCCGCGAAGGCAATCGCTCAGGTCCTCTCGAGAATTGCCCCGAAGTTGAGACGAAGGGTTTTCCGTTTTTTTTTTTTTTGGGGGGGGGGAGAGGAGCGGGGGGAGTTTGGGGCTTAACGTTTAGGATTTAGGGTCGAAGAAGAGAGTCGGCAAGTGAGTTGTCTTGGAGCACAGCAAGGGTCTGGGTGCGTCTTGCAGCGTTTCGTTGGTGTAGAAGTGTCTTCTAACTTTGTTGCGCTCGGGTTTTGGGATTTCAGGGCTGAAGGATCAGGGTCAACCCTAGGGTGGCTAGTCCACGTTATTGTTTTCAATGCCAAGCCTTGCCACGCAGCCACACACACATACACGTCTCTTTTGCAAAGAGGACCGAGTGCCAAGGAGTCGTTGAGTTAGCGGGGTTCCAGCCCCCCCCCCCCCTCCTGCACCCTAACCCTAAACTCAAAGCCCTCGAAGCCCTCAGAGCCCTAAAAGCCCCAACAGCCCTAGAAGCCCCAAAAGCAACCCTAAACCCTCAACCCTAAACCCGAAAACGCCTAAGAGCCCGAAATCCGAAACCTTAGGCCCTCTGGATCCAAATCCCTACCGGTTTTGAAGCCGAGGATTTAGGCCTGTCATGGGAGCGACAGCAGGCCAATAGAGCTTAGGGTTTAGGGTTTCGGGTTTAGGGTTTAGGGTTTGGGGTTTAGGGTTTAGGGTTTGGGGTTTAGGGTTTAGGGCAACCTTAGACCTTCAACCACAGCCCAGAACCCCTGCAAAAGAAGTCTGCTTGGAGCGTCCGCGTCCGCGTCCCAAGGACGCGTGGCTCTTGCTTGTGGAGAAAATTCAGATGGGGTTCAGGGTTTCGGGTTCAGGCTAGGGTTTCAGGTTTCGGGTTTCGGGTTTAGGGTAGGGTTTCGGGTTGCCTAAACCCTAAACCCTACACCCTAAACTTTACACCCTAAGCCCAAAACCCTAAAGCTCGGGCTTCGGGTTCGGGGTTGAGAGTCTAAAATGTGCCCTAAGCCTTCTAATTTCTCAATCTTATAAACACAAAACCTTATGAAGCTTAACCTAAAGTTGGATACACAGTTTTAGGGTTTAATGAGGGTTAGGGTTTAGGGTTTAGGGTTTAGGGTTTAGGGTTTAGGGTTTAGGGTTTAGGGTTTAGGGTTTAGGGTTTAGGGTTTCGGGTTGAGAGGGGCACTCCTCGAGGTGCGGCTTTGCGGTGCAGGCTCTTGCAGCTTGGGGGTGCAAGATTTTTGGGTTTAGGTTTAGGGTTTAGGGTTTAGGGTTTAGGGTTTAGGGTTTAGGGTTTAGGCTTTAGGCTTTAGGCTTTAGGGTTTAGGGCTTGGGGTTTGGGGTTTAGGGTTCAGGGTTCCCAACATTCTCCTCAACCTAAATCCGAAGCCCTGAGCCTTCAGCAGCGTAACAGTTCCCTCCCAGCGGTTCCGGCATACCGCGTTCGGGCTCAAGCCGTGGGCAGAAGCAGAAACCCAGCGATCTCGCACTCCTCGCATGGTAACAGCAGTGTCCGCAGGTTCCCTTGGGCTAGGGCTTAGTAGGGTTTAGGACCCGAGTTTCGCTGTTCAGGGTTTAGGGTTTAGGGTTGCGTCCACTCCCTTCATGACATGAGAACGAGGGGGCTGTCTGGTTCTTAGACAGGGATTGCAGGGTCCAGGCCGCTTTGTTCTCACAAAGTGCAGGGGGCCCAGCGTCTTGCGATCTTTCCTTTGGCCTCATCCCGGATTCTTTGATGCAGAGAAGCCTCTCGTCTCTGTGGGACGTGGGTGGACGACATGAACCATGAGGCGCCGGGGCGTGGCAGGGCATCTAGGGCCTCAACCCCAAAGGGGTGAGGGCGCTAAACCCCGAAACCCAAAACCCTAAACCCTAAACCCTACCTAAACCCTAAACCCTAAAACCTAAAACCCTAAAACCCTAAATCCCTAAAACCCTAAAACCCTAAAGCCCTAAAACCCTAAATCCCTAAAACCCTAAAACCCTAAAACCCTAAAACCCTAAAACCCTAAAACCCTAACACCCTAAAACCCTAAATCCCTAAAACCCTAAAACCCTAAAACCCTAAAACCCTAAAACCCTAAAACCCTAAAACCCTATAAGCCCTAAACTCCAAAGGGGGTCTAGCTCAGATTCGAGAACCACCGAGCCGCACCGTCTCCCTAAACTCTCAAGCTCTCAAACAGATCTGAAAGCCCTAAACCCTAAACCCTAAACCCTAAACCCTAAACCCTAAACCCTAAACCCTAAACCCTAAACCCTAAACCCTAAACCCTAAACCCTAAACCCTAAACCCTAAACCGGGGACTTAGGGAGCTTGTAAGTACAATTATGATTGGGGCTATAAGTACTCTGAACCTCCAAGTTGTGGGTACCCATTCTATGGCGGCACCCTTTACACAGGGATCCCAAAAAGGGACCCTAATTTAGAGCATCACGCACATAGGTTCAGGGTCTAGGGTTGGGGGAGTAGGGGTTCAGGGTTTAGGGTTTTGGGCTTAAGGGTTTAGGGCTTTGGGTGATGTAGAGTTTCAGGTTTACGTTGTTTAGCAGCAGGCTTCGGCGGCTTCGATTTTGAGGAGGTTTAGGGCTTAGGGTTTACGGTTTAGGGTTTAGGGTTTAGTTTAGGGGTCTTGAAAGATCAGAACCCCCAAGGCCTCAACCCCAAAACCCTGATCGCAACAACCTCCGAGACTCGTCCTAATCCAGCCCTAAACCCTAAACCCTAAACCCTAAACCCTAAACCCTAAACCCTAAACCCTAAACCCTAAACCCTAAACCCTACACCCTAAACCCTAAACCCTAAACCCTAAACCCTAAACCCTAAACCCTAAACCCTAAACCCTAAACGCTAACATCTAAACGCCAAACCCTAAGCCCTCAACGCCATCAACCCTACACTGCCGCTGCAAATGCTCGCACGCAAGCCCCAAGCTTTAAATCCTAGGCCATACTAAAGCCCAAAGGGTTTCGGGTTTAGGGTTTAGGGTTTAGGGTTTAGGGTTTAGGGTTTAGGGCCTTTCGCCTCTCGCGGAAGCAACACCGCCAGGGCGACCAGCCGGATCGCGGGGGCCCCTCCAAGCGCCAGGAGCGGCGTTCAATGGAGGCCGGGGGACCGGTTTCGGTTCTTTTGGGGGCTTGAGGGTGTTTAGGGTTTAGGGTTAAGGGTTAGGGTTTAGGGTTTAGAGGTTTTATAGGGCTTAGAGGGGTTACAGGGTTTATAGGGTTTGTGGGGTTGATGGGGGTTCACGGGGTTTATAGGGTTTATAGGGTTTACAGGGTTTTATCGGGTGTGCAGGGTTTTATAGGGTTGCAGGGTTTAATGGGGTTCAGCGCTTAGGGTTTGGAGTCTCCTAGGTTGTAGGGTTTCAGGGCATTGAGTTCACGGCGTTTGGGCACAGGGTTTGAGAATATCAGGGAGAGCTAGGGGCTTGAGAGGGCTAGGGTTTGGGCTTACGATGTAGGGTTTAAGAGGTGTGGGGTTTAGGGGGTCTTAGGTTTCAGGATTTCCAGGTCCAGGGTTTTGGTTCATGTAGGGTTTAGGGTTTAGGGTTTGGGGTTTAGGCTTTAGGGTTTGGGGTTTGGGGTTTAGGGGGTGCTGGTTTCGGAAGGGCTTTAGGACTCTGAGCCAGTTTGGGTGTTTCGGGTTTAGGCGGGGCGCCTAACTAACCCTTAGCCCTGCGCCCAAAACCCTAAACCCTAAACCTCAAACCTCAAACCCTAAACCCTAAACCCTAAACCCTAAACCCCAAAACCGGAAAGGATCCGGGCGCGCGGGCGTTCGGAGGTTTGGATTTTAGGGCTGGGCTTGAACCCTAAACCCTAAACCCTAAACCCTAAACCCTAAACCCTAAACCCCAAACCCTAAACCCTAAACCCCAAACCCCAAACCCCAAACCCCAAACCCTAAACCCTAAACCCCAAACCCTAAACCTCTAACAGGGCCTGCAGCATCCGGGCCAGGTGTTACATAGGGCATTCCAGCCCCCGGCTTCGGGGGCTTTCTTTTGTTCTCTCCCCAACAACCCTAAACCCCAAACCCTAAACCCTAAACCCTAGCCCTAAACCCTACACCCCAAAAGCTGCCCTACCCCCCCCCCCCCCCCCAACAATCCCAGCAAGCTCAGGCCCTAAGCCCTAAGCCCCTAAGCCCTAAACCCTAAACCCTAAGGCCTACATCCTAAACCCTCAACCCTAAACCTAAACCCTCAACGAGAAGGTTTGGGCTGACAACCTTGCGGAGGAGATGGTCAGGACGCGCAGGGGTTTAAGGCTCCCAGGTTTAGGGATTCGGATCTAGGGTTTAGGGAAGCCTAAACCCTCAGCCCTTAAACCCTAAGCCCTAAGCCCTAAACCCTACACCCGAGTCATCATGCAAGGAGAAGATTGGGGGACTATTAGACTCCCGGGTCTACGGCGTACGGGTTTAGGACCCCGCCCCCCAACCTTCAAGCCCTAAAACCTAAACCTAAATCCTGCACCCTAAACCCTAAACCCAAAACCCTATCGGTTCCAACCGAAACCCTCCGAACTCCAAGCCTTGAACCCCTAAGCCTACACCCTCCCCGCTTCCCCCTTCACAAGAACCCGAACAACACCAGGAGCCCCTCAACCCCCGTGGCATGTTGAGGGGTTTAGGGTTTAGGGTTTAGGGTTTAGGGTTTAGGGTTTAGGGTTTAGGGTTTAGGGACCCAAAACCCTAGGGTTTCGGGGTTTAGGGTTTAGGTTTTAGGGGCCTCCTGCTTTGGGTACCCGCTCGAGTTCGAACCACTGATCTTGCGGGTACCCCGCAAGAGTCGGGACCTTCTAGCTTGGAGAGCTAAGGGTGGTGATGTCTGCGCGCTTAATTTGTGTAGGGTATATCAGGGGTTCATCAGGGGTCCTCGTTTTAAAGGGCCCTCGTCTTAAAGGGCCCATACTAAGGGACCAAGTAACTACCCTGAGCAGAGAACTAAGCCTTCTGTGCTGCCTGGCCTTGAGGCGGTTTGCAAGCTCAGTACCTTCCACAGGTTGGCTAAGTTTAGGGTTAAGGGGTGAAGGGGGTGGAGTATTCTAGGCGCCACAAGAGGTGTTTTTATGGGGAGTATGTGAGGATCCGCTGCTCCGCTTCCCTGTAATTAGGCAGCTTCAGTGATCTGGGGATGTTATCGGGTGTTTGGGTGTTCTGATCTAGGCCTTAAAACCCCAAACCCTAAAACCCTGAACTTCTTCTTTTTGTTCTTCTTTTTTTTTTTTTGTGTGTGTGTGTGTGTGTGTGTGTGTGTGTGTGTGTGTGTGTGTGTGTGTTGTGTGTGTCGGATGTTGCTTTGTGGGGTGCATGGGCTCCCTGGATAGAGTCTGCCGGCAGGATGTCTGACGTTGCAGAGGCCTTCGTGTATGTGGCCCTGGACACACAGGCTCTTTGTGCGAAGGGATTTCAAGCTTGCAGTCCCTAAGTTGTGCAAAACCCTAAGGTCTGTTGCTTCTTTTTCCCCAAGCAAGAACGTCTGGGGCCCTCTCCTCAAAAGAAGCCCTAAAACCTCAACCCCCTCAACCCCTCAACCCCTCAACCCCTCAACCCCTCAACCCCTCAACCCCTCAACCCCTCAACCCCTCAACCCCTCAACCCCTCAACCCTCAACCCCCAACCTCCAAAGCCTTTGGCGCAGTTCCCTGGCCCTGTCATCCGGCCTATGGGCCCCTTCGACAAGCGCGACGAGCGCGAAGCTTAGAAGTGCCTCTTGGAGGTTCATGGTTTAGGGTTTAGGGTTTATATAGGCTACTCATGAACCAACTAAAACTGTACTTACAACCCACTTATAAGCCCCTTAAGTGCCCTAATATGGTTATAAGTACACTTATAAGTACAGTTAGAACTGGTTATGAAGTACCATGAACCTCCAAGAGGGTTTTGGATGTGAGGGTGGGGGGTGGGGGGGGGGTCATGTTTCATGCACACAAGGAAAGAGAGAGAGAGAGAGAGAGAGAGATGTATATATGTACATATACATACACACACATATCTATATATATATATATATATATGTATATATATAGATACGTATGTACATATATATATATATATGGTACCCCCCCCCCAGTGACCTACCCTTTTTCGCCTTGTCTCAAGTCACCCAGCTGCACTGCAAGCAAACTCGGTGTGCAATATAGCGTATTTCCTAGGGCGTAGACTAAAATACAACTAAAATCGCATACACGGGACAGTAGAAAAACCAAAAATACCAAAACCAAAAAAACCAAAAAACCAAAACCAAAAAAACCAAAAAAACCAAAACCAAAAAAAACAAAAACACCAAAACCAAAAAAACCAAAAATACAAAAAAAACCAATTTTCCGGGACTCTCAGGAAATCCCTATGAGGCTTCTCCAAGAGTCCCGGAAAATTGGTTTTTTTGGTATTTTTGGTTTTTTTGGTTTTGGTTTTTTTGGTTTTTTTGGTTTTGGTATTTTTGGTTTTTTGGTTTTGGTATTTTGGCTTTTTGGTTCGCCTTCACGGTCACGAGGCAACAACTACGCATTTTTGAGTGTGCTTATGCTAATTGTGCTAGAAATAGTATACAAGTGGTCTTTCTAGTGCTTCAGAACTATTTGTTTCGTTATTATGTAAGTAGAGCCGCTAGTGTTTAGTGCATCTTTTGGTTGTACTCAAGTGTAGTAGACCTTATTCAGCCATTACTTGGTGCTCTGGTAGCTCAATTCGCATGGATAATATTTGCCTGGTAAATGCGATTAATTATCTAGAAGCAGCATTTGCAATACTTGTCTTGAGAAAAAGCATTTATTGCTTAGAATTGTTTGCTTAAAAAGTGACTCCTACTCGTCCAGGAATACCCCAAAACCCTATAATCCAAACTTTACCAGAGATTCTCCTGAAAAGCTTGCGCTTTTGTATGTTTTTATGTATTTGTGAATTTGCTTGTGTATGGCCTTCACTAAGTACTTTTCTAGGATTCTTGTGCATTTTTTAAGCCTGATTGTGCAAGTTGCGTTTTTCAAGCATAGTATATATGTGGTCTTTATTGAATACTTCAGACATCTTTGTTTCATCGTTGTGTAAGTAGAACCGCTTCTATTTCCATTATTGTGCATTTTTAAGCTTGCTCATGCAAATTGTGCTTTTCAGACATAGTAAATAAGTGGTCTTTAGTGAATACTTCAGCAATCTTTGTTTCATTGTTATGTAGGTAGAACCGTTTCCATTTCCGCAAGTGTTTATTTCGTATTTGGTTGAGTATGGTCCTTTAAATAGTATTCACTTGAGTCAAGTTGGGCTAGTTGCTTAAGAATTCCTCTAGTAGTTAAATTCGCATAGAATGAATACTTCAAAAAAATTGTTTCATGAATATGTAAACATAAGGTGTTTCATCTGACTTTGCAGATAGTACTTCAATAATACTTTGCCTGGTATAAACACAACTGTTTCAATGCAGTAGTTGCTCAACAAAGCACTATTTGCCCTTTAAACCACACTTTGCCATATTTTGGTTGAATATGGTGCTTCTTTCGTATTTTGGTTGAGTATGGTCCTTTAAATGGTATTCACTTGAGTCAAATTGGGCTATTTGCTTAATTATTACTCTAGTAGCTAAATTCGCATAAAATGATTATTTCAAAAATAAAAACGATTCATGAATATGTAAACATAAGGTATTTCAGTGTACTTTTCAGAGAGCATACTTTGCCTAGTACAAACACAATTGTATAAATACAGTATTTGCACTTTAAACACACACTTTGCCATTTTTTGGTTGAGAATGGTGTTTATTTCGTATCTTGGTTGAGTTCACTTGAGTCAAATTGGGCTCTTTGCTTAATAATTACTCGAATAGCTAAATTCGTATAGAACCAAGAAAAATGTTTCACTATGTGATTAATACTTTGCCTCGTACAAACACAATTGTATAAATACATTAGTTGCTCAACAAAAGATTAATTGCCCTTGAAACGCACAATTTGCATAGAAAAACACTGATCTAAACATCTAAAAACAGCATTGTCTGCTTCAGATTCAAAATGTAGATTCTTCCAATGCTGGCTTATCGGGGTCTGTGAGGTGGGTGTCCCAGTAACTGTCCTTCATTACCCGGTGATTAACTACGCGACTTTTGGGCCTTCTTTGTTATTTTTTGTTAAAAAGGCCTAAAAAGGCCTAAAAAGGGTAGGTCGCTGGGGGGGGGGGGGTAGCATATATATATATATTTATACACATGCATCTGTTTCATATGTATACATATAAACATATTCAGACAGGCATGTGAATATACACAGATGTTTTGGAGGGGTGCTTCAGGTTGTTGAGGTTGAGTGTTTGCCCTGGGTTGGGGGGCTTTCAACCTCAAAAACCGGACACTGGGAGGGGGGGGGGCCTTTGAACTTCCACCGATTTTCCCCCCTGACCCCCTTGAGGGATTACAGAGGGCACCTAGCCCTCAGCCTTAAACTTTAAACCCTGGACTTTTTTGAGGGCTTATAGAGGGTACTTCTTTCCCTAATGCCCTAAAGGCAAGATTTTCAGGTGCGGGTCCTGAAGCCTGACGTGTCAAAAGCCTTAGAGCCCTGAACCCTAAACCCTAAACCCTAAACCCTAAACCTTAACCCTAAACCTTAATCTTTTGGGTTTAGGGTGTAGGGTTTAGGGTTTAGGGTTGGGTACTTAGAACCAATCATAAGTCTACTAACCTACTTCGAGGACTTAGGGGGGCTGATAAGTGCAGTCATAATTGGGGTTCCAAGTACCCTGAAGCTCCAAGTACTAACCTCAGGAGTGACCCTGTTATAGTCGGCCTCTGCGATCTACCCTCCTGGCTAAGGGCAGGGCTCTAAACTCTAAAACCCAAAAACGCAAAAAACCCTAAACCGTAAACCCTAAACCCTAAACCCCTAAACCCCTAAACCCCTAAACCCCTAAACCCCTAAACCCCTAAACCCCTAAACCCCTAAACCCCTAAACCCCTAAACCCCTAAACCCGTAAACCCTTAAACCCCTAACCCCCTAACCCTTAAAACCCCTAAACCCCGAAACCCCTAAACCCCTAAACCCCTAACCCCCTAAACCCCTAAACCCC
>CAJNDS010000133.1:206692-218415 GCA_905221605.1 Symbiodinium natans
GGGTTTCAGGGCCTCAGGGCCTGTGTTTAGGGTTTCAGGTCCCAGCGTTTAGGGTTTCAAGGCCTCAGGGCCTGTGTTTAGGGTTTCAGGGCCTCAGGGCCTGTGTTTAGGGTTTCAGGGCCCAGCGTTTATGGTTTCAAGGCCTCAGGGCCTGTGTTTAGGGTTTCAGGGCCTCAGGGCCTGTGTTTAGGGTTTCAGGGCCCAGCGTTTAGGGTTTCAAGGCCTCAAAGCCTGTGTTTAGGGTTTCAGGGCCTCAGGGCCTGTGTTTAGGGTTTCAAGGCCCAGCGTTTAGGGTTTCAAGGCTTCAGGGCCTGTGTTTAGGGTTTCAGGGCCTCAGGGCCTGTGTTTAGGGTTTCAGGGCCCAGCGTTTAGGGTTTCAAGGCCTCAGGGCCTGTGTTTAGGGTTTCAGGGCCTCAGGGCCTGTGTTTAGGGTTTCAGGGCCCAGCTTTTAGGGTTTCAAGGTATCAGGGCCTGTGTTTAGGGTTTCAGGGCCCAGCGTTTAGGGTTTCAAGGCCTCAAAGCCTGGTTTAGGGTTTCAGGGCCCCAGGGCCTGTGTTTAGGGTTTCAGGGCCTCAGGGCCTGTGTTTAGGGTTTCAGGGCCCAGCGTTTAGGAATTCAAGGGCTCAGGGCCTGTGTTTAGGATTTCAGGGCCTCAAACCTTTTTTATGGGCCCAGCGTTTAGGGTTTCAAGGCCTCAGGGCCTGTGTTTAGGGTTTCAGGGCCTCAGGGCCTGTGTTTAGGGTTTCAGGGCCCAGCGTTTAGGGTTTCAAGGTTTCAGGGCCTCAGGGCCTGTGTTTAGGTTTCAGGGCCCAGCGTTTAGGGTTTCAAGGCCTCAAGGCCTGTGTTGAGGGTTTCAAGGCCTCAACGCTGTGTTTTTTCAAGTTTTTCAGGGTTTTTCAAGGTTTTTCAATGTTTTTTAAGGTTTTTCCATGTTTCTTCGGTTTTTTCAGTGTTTTCTGAGGAAGGGCTGCCCCCCGCGACGTTTTCACAGCCTAATTTCGGTCAAGGGGGGGTCGTATTTTTGGATTTTAAAGGCAAAATAGTCTTTGGAGACCCTCCTTGCCTCAAACTCCGACCCCCCCTTGAGAGGGAAAGTTTGCCTCAAAAAACACCCCAAAAGGGACCTCAGGCTTGGCCTAGACCCGCAATGAAAATGCGAATTTTTAGTACTGAAATCGAGGGTTCTGGGTGGCCTCTCGTTTTCTGGGTTTTTGTGTTTTTCAAGTTTTTCAAGACTTTTCCGCGACCTTTTTCACAATGATTTTGGTCAGGGGGGGGGGGGTCATTTTTCGATTTTAAAGGCAAAATAATCTTCGGAGACCCCCCCTTGCCTCGAACTCCGACCTCCCAAAAACACCCCAAATGGGGGGGACCCCAGGCTTTTTTTCATTCTTTTTTTCAGGGTTTTTTCATTTTTAAAAAATTTTTCAAGGTTTGAGCCTCAGTTTAGGATTTCAAGACCTCAAAGCCTCGCGTGGTTTAGTATCTCCACCTCCTCGTTTGTTAAGTGGAAGTCATTCATTTTGCTATTGAACCATCCTAATAAAAAGAGGAAATTGTTCGTCGGTGGAAGGTTCAGTGGAAAACGTGTCCGAGTTGGGTAGGTACTCTGGGGAAGATGACAACCGTTTATTTTCTTAATGTTATGGGATTCTTTGGGCGGGTGGGTTTTTTTTTCCTGAGCCTGGAATGAATGCTAGAACAGTGACCCTCTAGACCCTAAACCCTAAACCCTAAACCCTAGACCCTAGACCCTAAACCCTAAACCCTAAACCCTAAACCCTAAACCCTAAACCCTAAACCCTAAACCCTAAACCCTAAACCCTAAACCCTAAACCCTAAACCCTAAACCCTAAACCCTAAACCATAAACCCTAAACCCTAAAAACTAAACACTAAAACCTTAAAACCCTAAACACTAAACCCGAAACCCAAACCACAAACCCCAAACCCAAAACCCCAAACCCAAACCCCAAACCCCACCCCAAACCCCAAACCAAAAACCCTAAACCCTGTCAACCCTAAAACCCTCTAAAACCCTAAAAACCTAAAAATTAGCCTAAACCCTAAACCCTAAACCCTAAACCCTAAACCCTAAACCCTAAACCCTAAACCATAAGCCCGAAAGCCCTTAAACCTAAAACCCTAAAACCTAAACCCTAAACCCTAAAACCCTAAACCCTAAACCCTAAACCCTAAACCCTAAACCTAAACCTTAAAACCTAAACCCTAAACCCTTAAACCCTTAAACCCTAAACCCTCAACCCTAAACCCTAAACCCTAACCCCTAAACCCTAAACCCTAAACCCTAAACCCTAAACCCTAAACCCTAAACTAGAGCGAGCTGCGGGTCCTGCGATAAGCAGCAGCGAGCGATACCGCGTGGCGACAGCCCGCGGACGAGCCCGAGCCGTCCGGCGAAGCCTGGCGAGGGCTCGGGGCCAGTGCGCGCGATGAGCGCGGCCCACGCATAGAAGGGTGGAACCCGCGTGCCAGCGTCAGTCTGGCCCCAAAGAGAATAACCCCAAACCCTCGGTTTTAAAGTTAAAACCACGCATCCTTCCCCCGTAAGGGGCCTTCCCCGTAAGGGGCCTTCCCCGTAAGGGGCCTTCCCCGTAAGGGGCCTTCCCCGTAAGGGGCTTTCCCCGTAAGGGGCCTTCCCCGTAAGGGGCCTTCCCCGTAAGGGGCCTTAAGGGGCCTTCCCCGTAAGGGGCCTTCCCCGTAAGGGGCCTTCCCCGTTAGGGGCCTTCCCTGTAAGGGGCCTTCCCCGTAAGGGGCCTTCCCCGTAAGGGGCCTTCCCCGTAAGGGGCCTTGGCCTTCCCCGTAAGGGGCCTTGGCCTTCCCCGTAAGGGGCTTCCCCGTCAGGGGCCTTCCCCGTAAGGGGCCTTTTCCGTAAGCGGCCTTCCCCGTAATGGGCCTTCCCCGTAAGGTGCCTTCCCCGTAAGGGGCCTTCCGGCCTTCCCCGTAAGGGGCGGGCCTTCCCCGTAAGGGGCCTTCCCCGTAAAGGGCCTTCGCCGTAAAACGGAGGGTCACCCAAAACCATCGTTTTTCAATACTAAAAAATCGCATTTTTACTACGGGTCTGGCCAAATCCTGGGGCAGGGCCTTTAGAGTGACCCCCGCCAGAGCACCCCCCGCCAGAGCACCCCCACCAGAGCACCTCCGCCAGAGCACCATCCCGCCTTCCTCGTAAGGGGCCTTCCCCGTAAAGGGTCCTTTTAAGGGGCCTTCCCCGTAAGGGGCCTTCCCTGTAAGGGGCCTTCCCCGTAAGGGGCCTGGGGCCTTCCCCCGTATCGGGCCCTTCCCCGTAACGGCCCTTCCCCGTAAAGGGGCCTTCCCCGTAAAGGGCCTTCCCCGTAAAGGCCTTCCCCGTAAAGGGGCCTTCCCCGTAAAGGGGCCTAGGGGCCTTCCCCGTAAAGGGGCCTTCCCTGTAAAGGGGCCTTCCCTGTAAGGGGCCTTCTCCTGTAAGGGGCCTTCCCCGTAAGGGGCCTTCCCCGTAAGGGGCCTTCCGCGTTTGGGGTGTGGGGCCTTCCCCGTAAGGGGCCTTCCCCGTAAGGGGCCTTCCCCATAAAAGGGGCGGGCCTTCCCCGTCAGGGGCGTTCTTCGTAGGGGCCTTCCCCGTAAGGGGCCTTCCCCGTAAGGGGCCTTCCCCGTAAGGGGCCTTCCCCGTAAGGGGCCTTCCCCGTAAAACGGAGGGTCACCCAAAACCATCGTTTTTCAATATTAAAAAATCGCTGGGGCAGGCCTTTAGAGTGACCCCCGCCAGAGCACCCCCACCAGCGCACCCCCGCCAGAGCACCCCCGCCAGAGCATCCCGCCACCGCAAGGGGCCTTCCCTTACGGCCTTCCCCGTAAAGGGCCTTCCCCGTAAGGGGCCTTCCCTGTAAGGGGCCTTCCCGTAAGGGGCCTTCCCCGTAAGGGGCCTTCCCCGTAAGGGGCCTTCCCCGTAAGGGGCCTTCCCCGTAAGGGGCCTTCCCCGAAGGGGCCTTCCCCGCAAGGGGCCTTCCGTGTAGGGCCTTCCCCGTAAGGGGCCTTCCCCGTAAAGGGCCTGGGCCTTCCCCGTAAGGGGCCTTCCCGTAAGGGCCCGTAAGGGGCGGGCCTTCCGCGTAAGGGGCCTTCCCCGTAAGGGGCCTTCCCCGTAGAACGCAGGGTCACCCAAAACCATCGTTTTTCAATACTAAAAAATCGCATTTTTACTATGGGTCAGGCCAAATCCTGGGGCACCAGAGCACCCCCGCCAGAGCATCCCGCCAGTTCAGTTAGGATTTAGGTTTTTTTGGAAAACGGAGAGTCACCCAAAACCATCGTTTTTCAGTACTAAAAAATCGCATTTTCACTACGGGTCCGGCCAAATCCTGGGGCAGGGCCTCCTCATCCCAGACAGTTTCTGAGCGCTCTCGGACCATTTCTGCGCCTTTTTGGGCTCCTCCGGACCCCGCCAGAGCACCCCCACCAGAGCACCCGCTAGAGCCCCCCCTCCACCAGAGCACCCCCACCACACCACCCCCACCAGAGCACCCCCACCAGAGCACCCCGCGCACCCCCGCCGAGCACGGCTCCTCCCGGACCATTTCTGAGCTTTCTGCGAGCCGGACCATTTCTGAGCATTTTTTTGGGCTCCTCCGGACAATTTCTGGGCCACCCGGACCATTTCTGAGCCTTTTTGGGCTTCTCCCGGACCGTTTCTGAGCCTTTTTGGGCTCCTCCCGGACCATTTCTGGGCCTTTTTTTGGGCTAGGCCCGGACCATTTCTGAACCAGGAAATCTTTTCAGGAAGCCTCCTTCGGCCAGGCCTCCCAAACTTCATGAGGTCCCAGGACAGTCGCAGGACCAAAAACCAAAGGGAGCCCAAGGCATAGACCTATGGGTCTTGTAAGCCCGGTATAAGCATCATAATTTGGAAACACCGGGCAAAAAAAAACCTAAACCCGCCAAACAAACCTATGGATCTTGGGGGGACAGAGAGGCCGCAGGGGGTACCCCAGGATTTGGTCAAAGGCGGCCCGTAGCGCCCCCTCCCACTACTGTACTTACACACGATATTATAAAACCCTAAACCCGCCCAAGGTTGAGATGTGGGTGGGTGGGTTGGGAGAGTGCGTTGAACCTGGGCGCACGCCACAACACACGTCCCGCGTGGTGGTGTGCGCGGAACCTTAGGAAACCCTAAACCCTAAACCCTAAACCCTAAAACCCTAAAACCCTAAACCCTAAACCCTAAACCCTAAACCCTAAACCCTAAACCCTAAACCCTAAACCCTAAACCCTAAACCCTAAACCCTAAACCCTAAACCCCCACACACACAGCCCCACAGACAGCCCCACAGCCCCACAGCCCCACAGCCCCAGTCTCAGCTCCAGCCCCAGCCCCAGCCCCAGCCCCACCCCCAGTACCCAACCAGTCCCAGGCCAGCCCCAGCCCCAGCCCGCCCCCAGCCCCAAAAATGAAAAGGTGGTTCCAAAAAACAAAACGTTTCGGTCAAAACGTTTCGGTCAAAACGTTTCGGTCAAAACTTTCGCTCAAAACGTTTCGGTCAAAACTTTCGCTCAAAACGTTATTGGGACCCAAACCCTATACAATTTCTATAAACCCTAAACCCTAAACCCTAAACCCTAAACCCTAAACCCTAAACCCTAAACCCTAAACCCTAAACCCTAAACCCTAAACCCTAAAACCCTAAACCCCTAAACCCCTAAACCCTAAACCCCTAAACCCTAACCCCTAACCCTAAACCCTAAACCCTAAACCCCTAAACCCTAAACCCTAACCCCTAAACCCTAAACCCTAAACCCTAAACCTAAACCCTAAACCCTAAACCCTAAACCCTAAACCCTAAACCCGAAACCCTAAACCCTAAACCCTAAACCCCAAACCCTCAAGACAAAATAAATAGAAATTGTATGTGGCACCAATCTGAATTTTCAAAGATATTTGTCTAAACAGCTGACAAACAGAGTTTAAGTAAATTAATCCAAAGCGGGAGGCCGGGAGGCCAAATGTTCAATTTACTTAAACCTGTGGGGCCTTCCCGTGCCCCGGCAAACCAAAGCCCAACTCACCTTCCAAAGCCCAAAATTGGCTTCCAAAACCCCAAATTGTCCGCTTCCCAGGCTCCCAATGAAATTGGGCATTACAAGGAAGCGATGAAAGGAGCGACCGCGTGAATCCGTGAAAGAAACGAAAGAAGGAAGTGAGTTAATATCTGAATGTGGGTTCCTTTCACTCCGTTCTTTCCTAATGCAATAAAAGACGCGAGATTATATTACAAATCGCCCAACCGTGCATACGAACCGCCGGAATGACAGGGAATTTATTAACGCGTGTTGTCCGTTCACACTTTATAAACCAATTTAATACGGTAATAAGGGTGTATGAAGCATATTATCCTGTGAACGAAGTGAAACGAAGGAAGTGAATTAATCCTGTAATTTAGTACGTTCTCTACATAATAATAAAGGCGTGAGCACTAAGAATAGAATAATAATGCGTGAACACAGTGAGCGCGTCCATAGAAAAAGTGTGTTGTTTCGTTCATGCCCTTCGTTCGCTTCTTTCGCGCATTCATGCTTTCACTTCGCTTCATTATAATGCGCTCTCTTCATAAACTCACTCAATGGTGTACACGCAAGAATCAGTGAATTGGACTCACGGTTTTAGTTCTATTCACTCTGGAACAATCATCAACTGGCTCCTGTCTCACCGTTTCACTCATACACTCATACGAAGGGAGCAACCATTAGGATGACACATTAGCTTCTTGAAGGGGTTTTTCAAGGGTCTTTAGGAATCTCCGGAACAACAGGAACGCACCAATCATTTCCTCATGCACACGGCTTTCCGGGGTGTTATCTTCATGTGGGCTTTCCTGGTGATCTGTGAGTGAAGGTAGTACGTGAAGAGAATACAATTTTAATATTATGGCAAGTTTACGCGTGTAATAATATTATAATTGTGTGAACGAAACGAGGGAATAAGATTATAAATGAGCTCGCGAATGCATGAATCTTATGAGCGACCCCACAGAAAGGCTTGTTCATGAAGTTACAGTATTCATGAAGATATTATAACTACGAAGTGAATGCAATGAACGGGACAGGAATACTATTAACACGCCCCAACAATAAGTCTTTTTACGGGGCGTTCATTGTATTCGTTCACTCCTTATAGGCCCAGGCCCAGGCCCAGGCCCAGGCCGGCCCAGGCCCAGGCCCCACACAAGGCTTAAACCCAGGCCCACCAGGCCCCAGCCCCACCCCCAGCCCCCAGCCCACCATCCAGGCTCCAGGCCCCAGCCCCAAACCCAGACCCCAGGCTGGCCCAGCCCCCAGCCCCAGCCCCACAGCCCCACAGCCCCACAGCCCCACAGCCCCACAGCCCCACAGCCCCACAGCCCCACAGCCCCACAGCCCCACAGCCCCACAGCCCCACAGCCCCACAGCCCCACAGCCCCACAGCCCCACAGCCCCACAGCCCCACAGCCCCACAGCCCTGGAACTCGCAAACTTCTAAACACACACCGGCATGGAGAATAGAAACAATGAGAAGGCCCTCCGGCCGAAGACGTCCCCCAGCGCAAAACCTGAATTTTCTCGCGGCAGGTGTTTCTAACAGGCCTGGGCCTTCCCTGGAGGCCTCCTTGGACCCTCTGGAGGGCCTCCCGACAGCGGCCGGCCCCTGAAAGGCGTTTAGGAGGCCCTGGAAGGGTTCTGGGAGGTTGAAAGCCCTCAAGGCTCTCCGAAGTTTTGGAGCCAGGTTCTGGGAGGCCCCTGCGCAAAACCTGAATTTTTCTTCTAGACACACCCCGGCATAGAGAATAGAAACAATGAGAAGGCCCTCCGGCCGAAGACGTCCCCCAGCGCAAGACCTGAATTTTTCTATCGCAAACTTCTAGACACACACACCGGCATAGGATTAGAAACGATGAGAAGGCCCTCCGGCCGAAGACGTCCCCCTGCGCAAAACCTGATTTTCTCCTGCAAATTTCTAAAGAATACAAACAATGAGAGGCTCTCCGGCCGAAGACGTCCCCCAGCGCAAAACCTGAATTTTTCTATCGCAAATTTCTAGAGACACGCCGGCATAGAGAATAGAAACAATGAGAAGGCCATCCGGCCGAAGACGTCCCCCAGCGCAAAACCTGTTTTTTTGCTACAAGTTTCTTGACGTGACTTTCACAAGGCACCCTTCTAGCAACAGGTCTTTCGCCAAGCAGCCTTGACATTCCGGCATAGCCTTCCGGCCGAAGACGTCCCCCAGCGCAAAACCTGAATTTTTCTCTCGCAAACTTCTAGACACACACCGGCATAGAGAATAGAAACAATGAGAAGGCCCTCCGGCCGAAGACGTCCCTCAGCGCAAAACCTGAATTTTCTCTCGCAAGCTTTTAGACATACCTTTCACAAGGCATCTTCCTAGCAGCAAGTCTTTCGCCATGCAGCCTTGACACTCCAACATAGGGAACAGAAACAATGAGAAGGCCCTCCGGCCGAAGATGTCCCCTGCGCAAAACCTGAATTTTCTCCTGCAAGCTTCAGGCATGACTTCCATAAGGCTCCTTTCTAGAAACAGGAGGTTCTATTTCCAAGGCAGCTTCTTAAATGTTACCATGCAGCAAGGCATCTTTATAGCAAATTGACATCAAGACACATATTGGATGCTGGACCGAAGTACAACATTGAGTGCAGAAGTGTTTGAATGTGGGCTGGCTTTAATTCGGCTGGCTCTGGTTTGTTTCGCTGCAAGTAGTGTTTGGGTGGCCTTTGGGGTGGGCATGTCTACACACAATTGCGTACAGCTGACCCGTGCTACACCCTAAACCCTAAACCCTAAACCCTAAACCCTAAACCCTAAACCCTAAACCCGCCCACCACCCCTCTCACTCTAGAGGTGAGTGGGCGCCGTCGAGCGCTCAGCGAGACCACGCAGGCCCGATCTAGGCTGATCGGGCCTGCAGGCACACCCCTGAAGGGGTCGCCAAGCTTGGTCGCCAAGCACAGTCCCTAGTATATTCTATTACCCTAAAAGCCTTTGCTCGCGGGAGGTGTTTTGCTAACCTGGCCTGGGGCCCCCCTGGAGGCCTCCGGGGCCCCTCTGGGGGCGGTGCCGACTGCGGCCTTGTTCGCTGGATCAGAGGCCCTTTTTCGGGCTCAGCCTGGGCCACTGCTCAAAATTTTGTGTCTCGAGGTCCTAGGAGGCCCCAAGGAGGCCCTGGGAGGCCCCTGGGAGGCCCCTGGGAGGCCCCTGAGAGGCCCCTGGGAGGCCCCTAAGAGGCCCCTGGGAGGCCCCTGACTGGAGGCCTGCTGGAGGGTCCTGGGAGGCCCCTGCCGCTGGGAGGCCCCTTGGGAGGCCCCTTGGGAGGCCCCTGGAGGCGCCTGAAATGCTCTAAGAGGCCCCTAGGAGGCTCCAAGCCTGAGAAGGTTTTGAAAGGCCCTGGAACTCGCAAACTTCTAAACACACACCGGCATGGAGAATAGAAACAATGAGAAGGCCCTCCGGCCGAAGACGTCCCCCAGCGCAAAACCTGAATTTTCTCGCGGCAGGTGTTTCTTTCTGGATTGGGCCTTTCCTGGAGGCCTCCTTGGACCCTCTGGAGGGCCTCCCGACAGCGGCCGGCCCCTGAAAGGCTTTTAGGAGGCCCTGGAAGGGTTTTGGGAGGTTGAAAGCCCTCAAGGCTCTCCGAAGTTTTGGAGCCAGGTTCTGGGAGGCCCCTGCGCAAAACCTGAATTTTTCTTCTAGACGCACCCCGGCAAGAGAATAGAAACAATGAGAAGGCCCTCCGGCCGAAGACGTCCCCCAGCGCAAGACCTGAATTTTTCTATCGCAAACTTCTAGACACACACACCGGCATAGGATTAGAAACGATGAGAAGGCCCTCCGGCCGAAGACGTCCCCCTGCGCAAAACCTGATTTTCTCCTGCAAATTTCTAAAGAATACAAACAATGAGAGGCTCTCCGGCCGAAGACGTCCCCCAGCGCAAAACCTGAATTTTTCCATCGCAAATTTCTAGAGACACGCCGGCATAGAGAATAGAAACAATGAGAAGGCCATCCGGCCGAAGACGTCCCCCAGCGCAAAACCTGTTTTTTTTTCTACAAGTTTCTTGACGTGACTTTCACAAGGCACCCTTCTAGCAACAGGTCTTTCGCCAAGCAGCCTTGACATTCCGGCATAGCCTTCCGGCCGAAGACGTCCCCCAGCGCAAAACCTGAATTTTTCTCTCGCAAACTTCTAGACACACACCGGCATAGAGAATAGAAACAATGAGAAGGCCCTCCGGCCGAAGACGTCCCCCAGCGCAAAACCTGAATTTTCTCTCGCAAGCTTTTAGACATACCTTTCACAAGGCATCTTCCTAGCAGCAAGTCTTTCGCCATGCAGCCTTCACACTCCAACATAGGGAACAGAAACAATGAGAAGGCCCTCCGGCCGAAGATGTCCCCTGCGCAAAACCTGAATTTTCTCCTGCAAGCTTCAGGCATGACTTCCATAAGGCTCCTTTCTAGCAACAGGAGGTTCTATTTCCAAGGCAGCTTCTTAAATGCTACCATGCAGCAAGGCATCTTTATAGCAAATTGACATCAAGACACATATTGGATGCTGGACCGAAGTACAACATTGAGTGCAGAAGTGTTTTAATGTGGGCTGGCTTTAATTCGGCTGGCTCTGGTTTGTTTCGCTGCAAGTAGTGTTTGGGTGGCCTTTGGGGTGGGCATGTCTACACACAATTGCGTACAGCTGACCCGTGCTACACCCTAAACCCTAAACCCTAAACCCTAAACCCTAAACCCTAAACCCTAAACCCTAAACCCTAAACCCTAAACCCTCAAGACAAAATAAATAGAAATTGTATGTGGTATCATTCTGAATTTTCCGAGATATTTGTCTAAACAGCTGACAAACAGAGTTTAAGTAAATTAATCCAAAGCGGGAGGCCGGAAGGCCAAATGTTCAATTTACTTAAACCTCTGGGGCCTTCCCGGGTCCCGGCAAACCAAAGCCCAAATCGCCTCCCAAAGCCCAAATTGGCTTCCAAAACCCCAAATTGTCCGCTTCCCAGGCTCCCAATGAAATTGGGCATTACAAGGAAGCGATGAAAGGAGCGACCGCGTGAATCCGTGAAAGAAACGAAAGAAGGAAGTGAGTTAACAGTTAATATCTGAATGTGGGTTCCTTTCACTCCGTTCTTTCCTAATGCAATAAAAGACGCGAGATTATATTATAAATCGCCCAACCGTGCATACGAACCGCCGGAATGACAGGGAATTTATTAACGCGTGTTGTCCGTTCACACTTTATAAACCACTTTAATACGGTAATAAGGGTGTATGAAGCATATTATCCTGTGAACGAAGTGAAACGAAGGAAGTGAATTAATCCTGTAATTTAGTACGTTCTCTACATAATAATAAAGGCGTGAGCACTAAGAATAGAATAATAATGCGTGAACACAGTGAGCGCGTCCATAGAATTAGTGTGTTGTTTCGTTCATGCCCTTCGTTCGCTTCTTTCGCGCATTCATGCTTTCACTTCGCTTCATTATAATGCGCTCTCTTCATAAACTCACTCATTCTAATACTATGTGATAAGGGGTTAATGGTGTACACGCAAGAATCAGTGAATTAGACTCACGGTTTTAGTTCTATTCACTCTGGAACAATCATCAACTGGCTCCTGTCTCACCGTTTCACTCATACACTCATACGAAGGGAGCAACCATTAGGAT